>BGPR01002840.1:0-56257 GCA_013235015.1 Araneus ventricosus | reverse complement strand
ACTTCACGCTGAAGGGCAGATTGCCTATTCTTTTTCAATCAAACTGTCAAAAGGGAACTTCACGCTGAAGGGCAGATTGCCTATTCCGAAACCGTTGAAGAGTCCTCACGATGCTGACACGACGCAAGTGATGCAGATCATACTGGGATTCACAGAAGTAGAAACTGCTGAATCAGAATTGATCCAATTCCAGATCACCAACTGCTTTCATATCCGGAAAACGCAGAGAAGACCGATTCCTCTGAAAGATTGTGAAGAATGGATATAGCTGCATCTTAATGTTAATTGTAAATATAGGATGTGATATCTCGTCGCAATCCCACCTGAATAAATATTGTAAATTTGAAGATCAAGCAAAAAATCAAATGCTGAAAATTGTAATTGATTCTCGATGGCATAGCAACGCCCATTTCTTTGTTTTAAAATATCACCTAGCTTTAATGAACTGGTGATTATTTTTACTGTTATCTAAAATTAATCACTTTCCTTCTCAGGGAGGCTTAAAAGAAAAAAAGTAGGGATATCGTTGCAAAAAAGTCTCGCCTTCACGATTAATTCCGTGTAGCAGAGTAGGTGTTCTGGATTTGCGATTTCCGAGGCATTTCGGATAACCCGGGTTTTGGTTAACCCGAGTTCGGTTAACCCGGGTTTTACATATATTTGCAATTTCACAAAATGATAATTTCGCTATTTCAAAAAGATCTACTGCTTTATAGTCTATAAATAAAAGAATTGTTATTAACTAAATGATGGGTTTAAAATTGAAAAATCTGCGTGTTTGGCAGAAAAATTAAGGTTTTTATGTAGATTCCTGGAGACCTAAATTTTACATGACAGGTATAATATTTTTTGCTGTTAATTAACATGCTTAACCTCACATTTTTGTACTTAAATAGACAGCAAATTTTAGTTTTCATATTTTTAAACAATTTCAAAATGTACGATTTGACAAAAAAGTTTAAACTTTAGGCCTATGCCCCAGGAGACAAATATTTTTTCAATTTGACAAAAACTTTTCTTGGTACATATGGCAACATTTTATCGACTTAGAATTTTGAATTAAAAAAAAAGGTTTTTTCGTGATACACCCTAATGTTTATATACGTGGGAATTATAAACATAAATATTTTTGATAGGTATATGGGAAACCTTTATAAAAAGTTTCATCTTGTGTTTTAATTACTTTTATAAGCAAACGTTTCTCCGTTTTCTTCTAATGTCATAAGCTCACTAATTTGACCAAATGTGTTTTACTGCAAATCGTTGAACCTGTAAAAGGAAAGGCACAACAACAAAATGTTAGACTATTTGTTCAGATACCATTTTCATTTCGATTGTATGAAGAAATTGAATATAAAAGTGAAAGCATTTTTAATTTAATACCTTAAAGATGTAATGTACAATAGGTTTATTGACGCGTTAACTGAATCACCTAATAAAATATTCATATTTCTATAAGTTGAAATCTTTATATATAAAAGGCAAATACCATGACACACTCATCACGAAATCTCCCAAACCACTGGGACTAGAAACTTGAAATTGGGCAGGCGGTTGCTTCTTGGGCAGTAGGTGCTCACTAAGAAAGGAATTTTCGAAATTTTAATTAGAATTTAAATTATTTAAAAACTACTTTAAATTTTAACGTTTTCCCGGAATAACTCCGGATCTATTATCGCAAAAAAATTTTTTTATTCTAGAGATGAGTGATAGATGAATTGAGTGAAAGTTATTTGAAACTCAGTTTGTAAGTTTCGTTAGCTGCGATGCATCATACAGAATTGTATCGCTGGCATTTTAAGATTTAAGTCTTTAAATATTTTATTACCTGTCAAATACAATAAAGTATTCAGTTTTTTGTTAATCTTTCCTGAGTTATCGTGACTGAAACTGCGACGGGTAATGCTATAATTAATATAAAATACAAAAATTAAAACTAATTTAAACGGGCTAACTAGCTGGTCGCCGAAGGCGGCTAGTATATCAATAAATTACAACAAGAATGAAATTGCCTAAATTTAACCCTTATTAACTATTCCTTTTGATTTTTTCAAAAGATGAAAATAAATACTCTCTTTTTTTCAATTTACAGATGGGCTGTAGAGAAAGGAAGTCAAACTGGGGATGCGTCTCTTGGGATGAGACACTAAACAATAACTTCGGCGGTTGGTCTTACAAGGGCTGTGTCTCTGTCTTAATTGATACCACGCATGTGCGATGCTATTGCGATCATCTGACAAGTTTTGCTGTTATTTTGGTAATTTAAATATTTTGATGACTTATTTTAGATTATTTTTTAAATGGTGATTCCGTTAAAGTTTGGCTCATTTTCTCCATTGCGATTTATTTTCATTATATTAAGTGGATAGTCTGTAGTTTTGGTCTTCCTGCTTCTAAGATTCTAAATGAAAAGATGTAACTTTTGCTCTTACAAATGTTTTAATGACCTACTGTTAAGATAAAATATAATATTTCTTGAATTTTCTTATCATATGAATGCCGTAAGGCTTTTATTACTTTTGAAAGATAATACTTGCTTCTAAAGAATCCCTTTCCGAATGTATGTAGTTTATTTATACAATATGTTCAAAAGTACCCGGAAACTTTCGGATTCGTATAATTTATATTCTTGAATAATTGAATAGTAATCTTCTAACTCCAATTTAAATTGTAAATCTTATTTATAAATATGCCTGGGTATTCAGCATATCTAATCTTTATTAAATTCTATAAAAGTATTAGAAAATTCAAATTTAAAAAATATCAATTTGTGAAAAACCCTCATCATTCTGTTCACTGCAGTGCTGATTTTTTTAAAAATCTTAATGCTATTTGACTGGAATTTTTATATAAGTTTCCCTATATATATTTGGCTTTGAAGTTGTTAAGGAAAAATTACGCTATATCTTTCACATGCGCAGTAAAAAATTATTTACTAAAAATACTCATATTTCCTTTAATTTTCATATTATTGACTTCAAATTTCAATGGAATACTTCTCTATACATTGTGAAGTATTCTGTAAGTTTCGTATTATTTGGTGGATAATTCTGTATTTATAAGCAAAAAACATGCGGGGAAGTTAGAGACTTTTTAAGAAAACCTTTATATCTCCTGGAATATACTTGTTATTTTTACGAAAATGTTTGTAAGAAAATTTTCATATACAGAAAAACTATTGATGAAACCTGTAGGTCATTATCTTCTTTCTGTGGAACGGCGTGAGCTGAGACTTTTTTTCTTCTTCGTCAATTTCAGGTCGGTCCCCTAAATGCCTTCGTGATCGAATCTTTACTGTAAAATGTGAGTAGTGGAGTCTATGTTTTACATAGTCGAAGTTGAAGAGCAGTTGATTTAGCCTTTCCAGAGGAATTCTAGAAAATGTGAAAATTCGAAAGTGACCGGATACTTTTGATCATATAATGTGTAATACGTTATTGCCGAAATGCGCTGTTTTCAATCTTTCGTATTTTACAAAGATTAACTAATAGACGTAAAAACACATAAGACAAAGTTGAAACAACAATATAAACCGAAATAAGAAGAGAATCTGGCAAATGAACATCCTCAAGGTTCACTCCCTGTTAAGATTCTAAATTTCACAAAAGCTGAGACAAATTTCTGTAGAGAAACAGACGTTAATTCAAGTGATTGTCTCTCGGTGAACCGAATTATCCCAAATCGAAGGAAAAGAAAAAACTATGTTCAGAAACTGCAAATTATTCCTTTTGATCAGAAAGCAGAAGAAAGAAAAGACAGAAAATATACCTTCTGTTATATTTTACGTTACATTGATCTTGTATCTTAAAGATTAAACACAGCTGGTATCATTAACAACTAGAATTTTAATTTTTAAATGTTTAATTAACAGAAATAATTTCTTTGTGTGAATGCTTCATATTTAAGTTTCGTGCATTTATTTCAGGAAATAAACCCAGAATTTAAAATACCTAAAGTCCATTCTGGAGTGTTGAGTATTTTCACATATATGGGTTGCTCCTTATCAATATTTGGACTCGGAGTCATCATCCTCACTTTCGCAATATTTAGGTAAGACCTTGCCAAGAACTGTACAGCTGTACTTGTTGTTGTTAACTAGTCGTCTTCTGCGACCAGCTGGCTCGTCCATGTTATTATTTATAATGAGACAGTAATATAAACAAAATTTGAGATATTTAATTGGTTTGAAATAGATGTTATTGTTGTATTTTAATATAGTAATTTGAATTTGAAACTATAGATTCGATAAAGTAATTTCCAACTGAAATTTTTGAAAATAATAAGTCATTATTTTTGAAATATGATAGAAAAAAGCTGAAGACTCAAGAAAATTACATTTTTTAGAGTAAGCAAAATGTTTTGAAGAAATGATTCTTTAGATGAAACAATTAGTTCCCAAATCAAAAATTAAATACAAATGCTTCCAGAATAGTATAAATAAACCATCTTCAAGTATTACATAAAAATCCCAAATTCAAAGTTTATCAGTTGGTAAAATCAAATGTAATGTTTACAGAACTGTACACGAATGCAGTTATTAGCTGCTACTTCTAAATTTTTGATTTGAAATTTTTGTTATATTATTGAAATGAATTGAGATGCACTTTAATATTAAATAAAATTACGTAAAAGTAAGAAAGGGAATTTTTTAAAAAAATAATAAATGCAATAATCTCTATTTTTCGAGATTTAGTTATGTGCAGTCAGAAAACGTTATAATTTATATGGAGGAGAAATAATTTAAATTTTTTTCTAATTTAATATTTCAATAACTTTACAGTTCTATTTGTGGTATCCTAATTGAGTTTTCTGAAAGATTGATTTGGCATATGTAAAATCATGCGAAAAGTGGCATAGCATTAAGTTTAATGAAAAAAGAAAGATTAATTCTCATTTTAAAATACGTAAAAATTGGTGTGTAAAATGCGTTTAAAATGTTTGTAAATTGCAAGAAAAGCATCATAACTTAATCCATTAAAAAATTTAAAATTTTGAGGGGAAAAAATTCCTCTAGTGAGCTGTAAGTCCTCTCGCAAAAGTCATCCATAGCTTCTAGGATTTCACTACAGGAGCAGGAGGAAATGTCTGATGGAGAAACCGAAGTGAATAGCAGGTAATACCAGTCTCCGAAGTAACCTTGAGCACAAGAAGGAATGGAAGACAACATAACATGACATAACACCACTCCATGCCCCTGCAACTATAACCTTAAGGTTATTTAAGCAGTGTCGCTGTCATGAAGTGGAAGAAAAATTACAACACCCGAGGCGGTGACCTCTCTTAAAACTTGACAATTCTCGACACCGCTGCCTAATTAAAAACGCAAAGTTTACAAATGTTTACAGGAGCTATTGCATTAGGAAAGATTGCTATTGTGTTATACATTATAAAAATTTTTTTGGTAGCAAAGAGTAAAATAAAACTTTGAAAAAGCACAAAATTACACAGTAAAACATGAAATAACTGGTCAATAATAAAAACTAAATGCAATGGAAAAACTATACGAAGAGTAAAAAAAATACATTCAAAAATAAAAATGAAAGGAAAAGATGACAAACAAATTAAAACAGTAATAAAAATAACACAAAGATGTACACAAAAACACAGAGATGGGCCTTACAGAGTTTTAGTAAGTTCGATTTTGAAGAAGAGTTAGCTAATGGAACTCTATTTGAAGAAGGAGGAAAAAACGGATTCCCTCCCTTTCGAAGAGGGAACAATTTTTCGTGACCTCGTAGCAAGGGGTGTAGTGAATTCATTGCTCTTTGCCGAGTTGCGAGCGGTAGACAATACTTTCAAATTTTTTTTTAAATTCCACAAAATAATCTATAGAATATCTACATCAATAACTACATCAATATCTACATATAAACTTCTGTACTTTGAAATGGTATAAAAATAATTTTCGTCCGATAAATCTTTAGGATAAATAATAATTTAGTCATGTTCAATTCATGATTCAAACATTACAATAATAACCCAGATAGCACGTAAGTTTATAGCAAGTTTGATTTTGACTTGATATTAGCTTGTCATAGCAAATTTGACGCGAACTTGTAGCAAATTCGCCGTGACAACTAGCGCCACCTTCCTTCCATTGCAAGTCTTCTGCAAGTTCACCATGACAAATAGCGCCACCTCCTTTGCAATGTAAATTTGCTGCAAATTTGCAAAACATGCTTGATGCAAAGATAGCACAAAGAGATAATTACCTTTGTCTCTATTTAAAAAAAAAAACATCCGAATTTTAATAGCATCTCCTAGACCGTCCTTTTTTTTATTAATTCAATAAATCAATGATAATTTGTAAAAAAACTAACATTTCATAAAAAAAAAAATTTTGAAACATTTTCCATCTTTTCACTAAAAGTTTTTACTTTAAAGAAAACTATATCGTCTTTTTCTTAAAGTTGAAATTTTAACATTTATAAACAAAATTAAACCTGAAAAACAGTCAATGTTTGTTGAAAAATAATAACTTATACATTTTGTCCCATTTTAAAGTAATTACTTTTGAACTCTAATTTCATAATTTATTCTACTAGCAAAACGTAATTATTAGCGAAAATCGCTCTCTCTTTGACTTCAAATCATATTCTCAACTCAAAAAATTAATGAAATCAAGGAAATAGTTTAAAATAAATCGTATACGAATCGAATCGAACGATGTAGTAGCGAAATCTATCTTCTCTCGTAGTCGAACTGGCGGAGTGGTATGTCGCGAGTTCTATCCCGGGTTGTGTTCGTACTCTGTTTTTGCTATAATTTGCAATGAGTTTGCATGGCAAGCTTGCTGTAAGTTCGTTCCATTGTGACTTCGAAGCTTTCGTTAATTTGCTGCAAGCTTGCACTCTTGTCATGAGAAATTTGTGGCAAGCTTGCTGAAAACTAAAATTGCTATCTGGGATAAGAACTAAAATTTTGTACCTGGAAAAAGTTCATTGAAACCCTATCTAGTCCTAAGAACTGACAATCCATTTTTATAGAAAGCTTAGCTTTTTGGGTTATCTATTTATGCTAATTGAATATGGCAGAAATTCGTTCACTAATCATGTTAAAAATAAATATGGAGTCCATTTATTATGTGAAATTCTTCATATAACTTTCTTTCAGGAAATGGAGGGAAGATATAAGGCACAAAATTCTTTTCAACCTCTCGGCCTGCTTGACTTCTTTCCTACTCATATTCTTGATCGGAATCCAGAAGAAAGAATGGGGATACGGCTGCATGGCGGTCGCCATACTCCTGCACTACTTCATGTTGGCTTCGTTGCTCTGGATGCTGGTGGAAGCCTTCCTGCAGTATCTATTCCTCGTGAAGGTCATCGGAATCTACATCCCCCACTTTCTGCAGAAAGTGATGCTATTTGCATGGGGTGCGTTTTGTCCATTACATTGAGTTAGTTGGGGAAAATGTCCATTACATTGAGTTATTTCTGCTTTTAAAATTTAACGTTATATAAAGTGTTTTCTTCTCCAATCGGAATTAATTCGCGAGACATTTTTCTTTTCAAATAGTTATAAGTACCCTTCTGAATGAAAATATTTTCAAAAGTAATTCAAAAAATCTTTCGACTATGTGGAATGTTTTATAAAATTACAAAACAAAGTATATCAATAATATTTTATATAAATTTGAATGCTACAGAAACTTCCAGAAGTTTTACATTGAGTTAAAATAGCATTATATGTGTTGAAAGCAGAAGTTTAGTAGCTTCTTGCTCAAAGTAGAGAGCATGATAACTGTTTCTAAACATGTTTCTTATCCAAAGAATGCGTTTGCAGAAGCAATATTGAATTATCTCATACTCCCAAATTCACAGAATGCGAAGAGTTTCTGGTTATTTCTATAAAAGTTTTTTCCTTGGTCTAAAGGCTTAACTCTTCGTCAAGGAGCCTCTTACTAACCAATTGCTCTACTACCTGCACCCCTCTTTCGGAAATGCAACCACCTGAGTAGTATAGAATATGCACAGGAGGTTTCGGGCAGTTCAGGATTCTAAGGATTAAATCTTTTAATTATCTGACTCATTAGAAATATAGTACTTTAGAGAAAAACATATATTTGGACGGAGCTTCTTATTTTGATCTCGGAAGAAGATTGTAAAGAATAACCAGTTGTTCTGGAATTAGTTTGTCTCTCATTGTTGCTTATTTAATCTAATTATTTTTATTTTACATTTTCTTTAAAGTCCACTTTATCACTTTCTCCTTCCCTTTTAATTAACAACACTAACTCAGTGTTTCAATTTCTTAATGAACTTATTTATTTGTTATACAAGATTATAATTAACGTAATGAATATTAACCTTATATTCTTTGTCATTTGAAATTTCGGAAATCATTCATTCCAAATGCACGCATTAAATAAAATTTAATCTAGTATTTCGTTTCGTAAACTACTAATACTTAAAAAGTACCATGCGCTTGCCTATAAATTCCGTAAAATTGTTTATCCAGGCGACAGATGAAATTTGAATACATTTTCTGTTAAATAACTTGAACCTCTTAAAAAAGTGCAACTGACGAAGATTTCAAAGAATTAAAAGGAGAAAAAAACAATAAAATTCTTTCCCATTTATATGTTAGATACACTTATAATGTTTAATTTCGACTAAACTGTTTTTCAGGAATACCTATTATTGTCGTAGGAATCGTCTTGAGTGTAAATCATGAACTATATTACAGTAGAACGGAATTGTAAGTATGTTGAAAGTACTTTAGGTCAGATATAATTTTCAGCACAACTTTAACTTTGTTGGGGAACTTCTAATGATTACTATAAAGTAACATTATATTATTTTATATTGTGTTTTAATATAATTTAATTAAAAAAACATTTCTACATTTCTGCGCACGTGTATTTTTCTGCAACAAAGCCCTATTATCATGAATTAAAGATAATTTCTGAAGTAAGAAAATTGTTTGAAAACTGATTTTACCTGATTCTTATCACGAATAGTAAATTCATGCTCGGTGTTTCAGAATCCAGAAGTGATAATATCTCTTTAACGTTATGCTTTCTGTAATGTTTGTACTCCAACTTTCAATAAAATCACATTTTTCCCACTAGTTTAATAATTCTACTAATATGATTAAATATGAAATATTTACATATGTAAAATACAATTACTTTACAAGATTATTCATAATTTATAACTCAGAGTTCAGTACGAGAACTCCTACAAAAAAAGCATGCACACCCTGTGCAGAGCCAAAAAACCATTTTTCTTCATGGCGTCTTCTCACTCACTCCCGCGCAACTGTTTCTCCCACTCTTCACTTCACATCCTTTTTCTTCATGGCGTGTCCCCACTCACTCCCGCGCAACTGTTCCTGCCACTCTTCACTTCACATCCTTTTCCTGAGAGCCGGAACAGCTACGCGGAGGTTAGTGGCATGACATATTCTAAGGTGATTTTAGAAAGACTAAATAAGTGCGTTCGATTTTTCCCTAATGGCAGGTGAGATCCAAAATATCTCACGAAATGGCAGAGGCAGATAGAAGGGACCACCTCAAGATTTTAATGCCTCGGATTTGAGACCGTAAAATCTATTTTTGAAATTATGTCTCCCACTCTGTCTGAATGTGAACAAGATATCATAGGAAAACGGAAATTTGTTACATGGTCTTTACAAAAAAAAACGTATATCTCAATAAAATTTTGGACTAAATCCGTCAAACGAAAGCCAGAGACTTATCGAGTACCGTTAATGGGAACTAAACATATTCGGTTGTGTAAACACAAAATCATCAGTCAGTGCCTTATCATCTTCCTAAATCATATACGTATCATTCCTGTACATACATTAAAATATCAAATCTGCTCTTTTTTTGGTTTACTCTTTAATATATAATCCACTGAGCAGTCAAGTTTTGCATTTCTTTACAAAACATATTTTGATTTTTTTTTATTTGATTTGATTTTCAAGAGTACCTTTATACTTTATATCCTCTTCCAAGATATGTCTCATATTTGCTTGAAAAGTTTAGATGTTTTTCCCTAGTTTGAAATATCGAACTTTTTTCTATATATATGGTTACGGTCTTTTGAAATATAATTATTAAATAAACAAATGTGGGAAACAAAATGCCACGATTTATTATTTTTCATAAGGTATGTGTTCGACTTTTACAAAACATTATTATTCTCATGCTATTTATAATATATTGTTAAAGGAGATAAAAATCGAAACTGTGGAAGGAATAGAAACTAAATAATCAAAAAAGTTATGTGTGGTGGTCTTGATAATCAAATGGAAATTTCGAAAATGTTGTTTTAATCCCATTCCAGTATTGGACAATCTAACAAGGAAATCAGGGTTTGTTAAGCTGGCAACACAATAATTATTCACAATGAATGATCTTTCTTCGCAGCAAAAATACTTTTGACTGAATTGTCTTTTGCTTACTCTGAACGTTATTTGTAAGCATTATTCTATGAGATAATTTTAGACAACCGCTTGCAATAAACTTGAAATATCGCTAAATTAAATTAAAGTTGAATTTTTAAAGTTACTTTTCTATCCAATTCTGTTTTGACCAATGGTAGTTTTTAGCTTATAGTTCTGGAATTTGTAGGCTGATTCGAAACAGAGAAATGAATGTTTATAATCGTTGCATCCATAAATTTGTTTTTGTTCAAACAGCAGTAAAGTATTCGGAAACATTCCAACGTATATTGATGCAAGTTATTGATTTTGTGCTCCTTTAAGGATGCTCAAAATATTTGGCTTGAGACACTAAATCTGAAGCCATCTGATACAAGTCTTATCCTAGGGAATAGTATTGTAGTATAAGGATTAGGAAAAGTTTAAAAAATCGTTTAGATTAGATGCATGCATGCGTTTCTAATACAAAATATAATAGTTATATAGATTCTTTTTTTTTGAAAAAGTGCCCACACAAACATACCAACCGATAACCACAAAACATATAGATCAAGAGTCATTCTTTAGAGGAGTAGCATTGTTAGAAAATTCTCCATGAATTACTACATTTACACCCGATAATTTTGATAAATAAGGAGGTTAGTATCATAATGTCTTACATTGGCACCTATAAATTTCAAAAGTGTTAATTCTGCAATTCACACAATATTTTGTGTAGTTTTCACAAAGTAGAATATTTTCCTAACACCACTATGGCAAACAACCTTCAACGCAAGATAATAAATTTCCAACATTACCATTAATCACACAAAGTAGGAGCTATAAATATAATTAAAAACACCATAATTTAAATTTTCGAACATATAAAATTATCACATAGGGTCCAAAACTTATGATTAGTTTAAAGAAGGGGCCTAGATTCGTGATAGTCGAGAATTTTTGATTTTTGTAGCGATTTTTAGAATTCTATCCAGTTTTTAAAGCTGAAATTAGATGCGCTTCTATTCCCCCCATTTTACAGAAAATCAAAAAACAAACTGTAACGGAAATTTATTTTAATAATTCCATAATTTGTTTTAATGATTGTTTAAGGATTAGTCCAATCCAATTGACATTCAAGTATCAAAATGTGAGAATATGTATAAAAGTAAAATTATTGCTTTTTAAGTTGCTGGAACGGCCATACGAAACAGGGTTCTATATTTTGTACCCTGGCATAGGACCCGAGAGTGGAGGAAAATTCGAAACATCATTTTTAGCGTGCAAGCAAAAGACTATTAATTTGATTAATAAGAAGGCTATAGGTATTTAAAAAGCCTATGCAATGAGATGTGGAACGTTAAGATAGCTTAATTAGGTAAGGAGTAAATTAAAAAAGAACGTAAATTTTCAAATATATTTCACTTTTTTTTCAATTTCAGTTCGCTTCAACCTTTACGCGTCAAATTTGCCATGACAAGATAATATCAAGTAAAAATCAAACTTGTTGCAAACATACGTGTTATCTGGGTCATCGCATATAAAATCTACTGCTGTAGAACTACAATGCAGAATCCGTCAACCCTCCTTGCATAACAAGTTTGCGACACGTTCGCCACGGCAAAAATAGACAACTAGCGCCACCCCTCTTTGCAATGCAAGTTTGCTGTGAAGGTGTCATGACAAATTCACAGCACGTTTGCAAAATAAGTTTGCTGCGAAGATGATAGCACAATAAGAGATAATCTTTGTCTTTGTTTTTAAAAAAACACCCGATTTTTAATAGCATCTCCTAGACCGTCCTTCTTTTTATTAATTCAATAAATCAATGATAATGTGTGAAAAAACTTAACTTTTAGTTTTAAAAAATTAAAAATATTCTTTTAAATTTAGGCTTTTTAAAAATTTATTCCTGACCTAATTAAGTTATCTTAACGTTCCACGGCTCATTTCATTGGCATTTTTAAATACATATAACTTTCTTATTTAAAACTTTCCTCTCAGATTAATAGCTTTTTATTTAAACACAAAAAAATCGATGTTTCTAATTTCCACCCCCCGCCCCCATTTTCGGTCCCATGCACGGGTACACAGTATTGTGCCATTATTTGTATGACCAACACAACAACTTAAAGCAATAAAATTCCTATTATGTATTTTTTCCACCTCAAAGTACAATTTAACTGGAATAAATTAAAACTAGCTATATTTTTCATTACAGTTGCTGTCTTTCCGGGGACGCCTTCCACTTTGCAGTAGCTTTTCCTGTTTCAACTTCGCTGGCCATAAATTTTATAATGTTTGTGATTATCTTCTTTTCTGTTACTTACGGGCAATCAAAGGAAAAGCTGAGGTGTAACCAGGATCAGAAGAAGGATATGATAGCTCGCGCGAAAGCCATGTTTTGTGTATCAGTGCTGTTGGGTAAAAACGAAAATCATTATTTCCTATGTTTTCAGTCACTTTTTCTAGCATCCCTGTGATTTGAGATAAAATGATATATTGAGTTAATTACTTTGCTGCAGAAGATATTTTTAGGATTAAAACCCTTTAGAAGAATAGCGGTTTGGAGAAGAAATTCTAAGCTGGATCCATGGACAGAACATACCATGTAGCCGATCGCTGAATTTTGTTAAATTAAACCCGTTATCTCTTCTGCAGCTGGATTTATCAAAAGCAGAGCATAATTCTGTCTAATCCATTTCCATTGCGAAAATAAGTTCAATGATTCGTTAAACCCATTCCGCACACTTCTCACTAATGCTTTATGACAATTGTGGTGATTTTTGCAATACAATTTCTGACTTTTGGATTTCTAAATCCCGGAATTTTTTGCATTTAAAAGGTTATGTTCGAAAATTAAATATAAATTCATAGAGGCTGAAGGTAAAGTTTGGATGTGCTTCTTGGCTGGCTGCTCTGGGTGATCCTGATCATTATTCGTTTACCATGCATTGCAGTTCCCCATTCCTCTGCTAAATTTAATTCAAGAAAAAGGTATTTACTCTGGTTGCACTGATTCAGAATCCTGCGTAATGGGAAGTGTATGCCATTCGTTTGTTTTTATGAAATGCAAGTTTAAGCGCCCAGCGGATATTCAAATAAGAATTATTCCCTTTCATTGCAAAACGACAAAACTTAACGAAACCAGAAACAACGAATTCTCTGGGGATATAGACGATATTCAAAACAAGATGAAATTAGACAAATAACTAGACGATATTCATAAAGAATACAAGACGAGTAAATCAATCTAACTTCTTTAAGCAACTCAGGAAGCAAATCGACATCTCACAAAGAGAGAATTGTATAAAAGAATATCGAAAGTATCTGCGACAAATTGTTCTGAAATGACCTTGAAATGTTTTTTTCGGCAACATGCTGTAGAATTCTGTATCTCTAGGTTACAAAAACTTATATTCGGACTTAACAGCTATGGCGGCATGTATGTAAATAATTAAAGCATGCACCAATAAAATATACAGAGTGATCTGTCTAAACGTCCCCAATAGCAAATTTCTAAACCCTTAGAGGTAGGTATAAACTTCCAAACTAGAAAAGTGCTTTAAATGACGTAAAGAATTATATTTCATGCTGCTCGGGTTCAAAAATGTATTGATGAAACTATTTCGACGTCTAGCCCTCTGAGTGCCCAATTATTTTGAACTTTTAGCTATCAGGTTAGAAACTTGGACTTTTTAGTGAATAAGCCGATCTTTTCTGTATTTAATTATATCTCTGAAATCTTAAGAATACTTTATCCATGATTGTTTAAGAAAATATAGATATAAATACGAGCTATCTACTTTTGAGCTAAACATAAATAACGGAAAAATAAGTTTGCGCCGCTCGGAGGGCTAGATTTTTACACAGTACTACTGTCTTATTACTCATATTCAGTAAAATATTTTTAGCCGCTTAAAGAGAGAATTACAGGGTGTTCCGAAATTCCACCGACAAACTACTATTGGCAATTGTACATATCAAGACAAACAACTTTTGAATTTGAACATGGGGTTACAAATGCAAAGGGCGAGCACTACAGGAGGCTCTTTGCCAGTGAATTAAGTAGAAGAAAAGGATGTAACAGTGTGCCACAGGTTTAATGGAACCTAAATTCACCACATCACAACAACAACACTGAAAGTCACATGCAACATGACAGATACAATGGCAAGTAGGACACCATATCAAGAACAAACCTTTGAATTATCATAAAGTAAGTGTTAAAAGGACTTGTCGTCAAAGCTATGGACGTTTCGCATGTTGTTATTAGTGCATTTGTGTTGTTTTGCTATTGTGAATTTGTATTTCAATGAACCTGAGTTGCTTACTTTATCATATATTCCCTTATCTTTTATTTAATTCGCTGAGAATGAGCCCCCCTGTAGCGGTTGACCTTTGCGCTTGCGACCCGATGTTGGATTGCAAAAGCTGTTCCTTTTGGTGTGTATGATCACCTCTAGAAGTTTGTCGGTGGAATTTCGGAACACCTTGTGCTTTGAATTGTCTGCCAAACAATTGTGTGTAAAACGGATTAACTCGGGTTATGTCCTTAACCAATTAACAGAATAATAAATTTTCGAAAACTGTTCAAGTCTTCTACTACCAAAACTGATCAAGTTATAAAGCTGTGAATATCGATGACTTACACTGCATTAGACCATTTCAATGGCCGCCTGGAGGAAGATCCTCCAATCAATGTTCAGCCCTTGCTCGCATTACTATGTGTGAATCGAGTTGGTTAAAATTAGGTCATCCTGACGTTTAAACGCTGGTATCTGTGGACAATATTTACCTGCTTGTAAGCACTAACGCTCTAAACCAGACTGGTACAGTGAACACTACAGCCTAAGTTGCCATCATGTGAAGGTCATATTGGAAACTGGAACTATCATTCCGTTCTTGTGGAATTCAAAATCAGCGCCTTGCGTTTATTCATGGAATGCTCTGTGCAGCATTTTCTGTAGGCACCAGAAAACAGAACTTAAAAGCCAAAATATCCCTTAATCACCCCAAAAGATGCTCTCAGATGGAAGTTGGTATGCCCAGAATATAGTTTACCCTGCAGACCTAGCCATTTGAATAGTTTTTAAAAATATTTGCAAGCGTTCTTTCAAACATTTTATGTTCCCAAAGCGAACATCTGACCAATCCAGTTTTAAGGAAGGAAAAATCATGTTTCAAAAAAATTGATAGTGTGGATGAGAAATTGTTGTAAAAAGAATATTATTATAGCTCATTGTTTTTTATTCTTAATTAATGCCTTTTAGGACTCTCATGGATATTTGGATTTTTGGCAGCCATAGATGAAACAAAATTAGTGTTCCAGTATTTTTTTGTTATCACCACCACGTTACAAGGATTCCTGTTCTTTTTCTTCTTTGTAAGTTGCATTTTATTGTTTTATACTTTTAATATTCATTTATTCTATCGATGTGAAAAGTATCAAACAGAAAACATAAATTGAAAGTTTGGAATGTTTTTAAAATGATCATAATCTTCCTTTTTCATTTTTCTCCTCTGTAATAGAAATATTTATTGTAATTCAGAACTTTCTCAACGTAAATTAATACATTCATTTAACATTTCAATGTAACATCGTCACAGTTGAGTTTTGTGTATATGCCTAGAAATCTATGAGATATAAAGAAGCTCTCTTCATATATATGTGTCTTTTAATTTGTTTATTTCTTTAAAAACTGCCTTTGTTTTGTTTTGGATACACAAAAGCCTTACCTTCTTGCATCAATCTAGTTCAAATGCAACTTGGACCGAATTATTTAGTTACTTTGTCCTTGAATATATCTAATATGTTGTTCATTTCTTAATTCTGAACACATTTTCAGGTTTTACGTCAAAAGAACACAAGAGAACTCTGGCGGAATTTGGTGAAAACATCTTCTACATCAGTCTCTTCTCAACCAATTGGATTGAAATAGCTTTAATTTAGCTTAGTGAGTCTGCATCGTTTAGCTGCACGAAAGATATTTCGAGATAGACATTGCAATTTTAAACATATTGAAAGGAAAAGACTCTACTCAGCTCTACAAATTTCAACCATTCGAATGAAACATAACCATTTAGGGTAAAACTGAAAATGCAGGACGAAAAGGGCAGCAAACTCGTGGTATACAGGCTGTCATCAACTTCTCAGCATGATAATTCAATCACAATAAAAGGATTTTATACAAAATTCTCAGGAAAATGAAGTTGGAATGGAAGATGCTATGAAAACAACCAGGGAGTTTTAGAAGCTTCACAATTTCTAGTGTGGTAACATCTAGAGCAGCTTCCACACGCGGAACTTTCTATTCTTCAGAATCGTATCTGTCTTCTTCAGCCCAATAGCCTCAAGAATTTTGTTAGAAACTAAATACAGCTAATTGAATAACCAACAAGGGATTACGTGATTATAATATCTCTACCTCAATAATTAACGCATATTTCCTCATTGTCCTAAAAATAGGGCACCGCATATAAGCGCTCTTTATATAATTTCTTTTGAATATTTTAATTAAAATTAAAGACGATTAATTATTCAAATATTTTTTAACAATATATTGCAAGTTTATATTAATGTTGAATATTTTTTATTAAATTTTAAAATTTGCAAATTTTGTAGAATTTTTCTTTTACATTTTCAATATGCATTTTTTTTTTTGAAGTTCTGAGCTCCAAGAAAAACTTAAATATACGTTTATTGAAGTAATATTCCATACTTATACCAGTAAGACAGCTCTGTCTAAAATAATTATCTAGAAGTTCATTTTTCCATGTATTTGCAATAATTGTCTGTCCAGAGAATAATTGCATTATTAGCAGAACTATCCAACATATTATAAGACATATCCATAGGCCAGCGAAGTTTTTAAATTTACAAATATATGTATTCTAAAGTTGATCGAAAGTATCAACAGCATTTTGACTGACACTGTATTCTCATAACATTTCTTTCTTTTTGCGAAGTCTGTTTCTGATTGATTTAAAATAAGGCGTTGTGTTCATAAGAATTATGATTAGGGATGGCGGTTATTTAAAAAAAACCGGTTTTCGGTGAAACCGGTTTTTTTCGCCTCCGGTTTAACATGGCGGTTAAAACCGCTCGAAATAACAAAAAGGAACGTTTGTGGACAGAATTTATTATTAATAATAACATACAATAAGTAAGTATTAATACAATAATTAACTAATACAGACAAACCCCGTTATAACGAACATTCAACGGACCGACTCAGAAGTTCGTTTTAACCGAGGTTCGCTGTATCCGTATTTGCAAAAAAATGCCCTAACATGCTAATATATAACTTCTATAATAAACTTTTTAATAACATAATATTTTCATTAGTAATTAGGGACAAACCAAGTATTAAATAATATACTCAATAATAAAGAAACTAAACATGTACCTTTTTCACTTATTTGCTAATCCACTACATTGTAAAAAGATGTTATTTTTGGTAGAAAAGTTTTCGATTTTATATACAACTCGTCAATTTTTTTACTTTCTCGTATATCGAACTCGAGATTTTGACGGATCTCCACGTTTTAGACCTCCCTGAGTCCGAAAAACACAATTTTGGAATTATGTCTGTATGTCTGTCTGTGTTTGTGTCTGTCTGAGAACACGATAACTCGACAACTATTAGAGCTACGGCGATAAAATTTGGTATGTGGTCTTTAAACATAATTTGTAGGTTTCTTTCAAATTTTGGACAAAATCCGTCAACGGGAAGTCTGTCTATTTGTATGTCCGCTGTCATGCGAACACTATAACTCAAAAACTTGAATAGCTAAATGGATAAAATTTGGTACACAGTTTTATCGATATGAATGTAGGTCCGTATAAAAGTTTGGGCCAAATCCGTCAAAAAGAGGCGTTCAAATTGCATATTCAATTTCTTTTAATCCGATTCTCATGCGCATGCGTATTGGTAGCCATCTGTTATTGTTGTAAATTTTATTTACAACAATAAATAATGTTTTCAAGCATCAACTGTTAACAATTTTTTATAGTTGTAAATCAAACCGATCTCATTATTTCAGCAAATCTTTTATTCACGCGCTTTTGCATTTGTTACGGTTGTGGTAATATAAATTGTTTTCTTGGGAATTCAATTCCAAAGCAGAATTTTCGTTTTAGTATTCATTGCATTGCCTATTTTATCTCACCTGCTTCAAAGTAATATTTTTTTGAAACGTGGCAACAGATATTTGATTTCAAGTTTGTTTGTTTTTTGTTTTACTTTCTCGTATACGAAGTATACGAAGAGAAAGTATCTCCACTACGAATCTCCACTTAGAAAGAATACGAGAAAGTTTAGGGGAGACCACTCCCGCTGGTTTATTGTTGTAAATAAAATTCAAACCGATCTCATTATTTCAGCAAATCTTTTATTTACGCACTTTTGCAATTGTTACGGTTGTGGTAGTATAAATTGTTTTCTTGGGAATTCAATTCCAAAGCAGAATTTTCGCTTTAGTATTCATTTCATTGCCTATTTTATCTCACCTGCTTCAAAGTAATATTTTTTGAAACGTGGCAACAGATATTTGATTTCAGATTTGTTGGTTTGTTTCACTTTCTCATATACGAAGTATACAAAGAGAAAGTGTTGTAATCGTCAAAAAAAATTGGAACTCGAGATTTTGACGAATCTCCACTTAGAAAGTATACGAGAAAGTTTAGGGGAAACCACTCCCTCTGGTTTATTATCCACTATTTTAAGAGGCTCCACAACCTGTTCGTCGATGTTTTCTGTGACAAAAAAATTGTTCAAAGCGTTTTTGCATCTGCAATTGAAAGTCATGGTTCGTCTTGTTCTCCCTCCATATCTGAAGACGAATCTACAATAGAGTTGTTTTTTTTCATTTACTAATGCCATGATATCTTCCTCACTCACTTCTCCAGATGTAATGACATCGTCGTCACAACATTCGAAATGTTCGATTTCATTTTGCGAAAAAGCATTCACTCCGTGCTTTTCTGCTCCGATAGAAACAGCTTTTAGCTTGCCAGCGTTATCCATGATCACTGCAAAGTTCATAAAATGATAAGCTAAGCAATTAAACAAAAATGGCAGAGAAAACACGTGATTGCTCCTGGGTCGTCTGACCAGAAAGCCCTCCCCTTCAATGGTTGACACCAGGCCAGGCGTCCACCGGGGGAGGAGGGGAGATAGAGACTGTAAAGAGCCTTGCTTGTTGTTCCTTTATCCCACTTATGGGGTTAGCAGCGACTCTAACAAAGGTACAATAGGCGAGGAATGTGGTCTCTGAACCAGAGTATTTCATGCAAAAGGGGTAACTCTTGTAGAAGTTGGGTTGACTTGAGCACAATTAGTAAAGAATGCCCCTTTGAGCAAGTGAAAAGTTTGAAGTTTTAGAAATTTTCAGTTGGCTATAACCGAGTCTCTAGCGTTTGCTGTTCGTTGTAAACGTATGAAAATACATTATTAACATAGGTCTTCAGTTGGGACCATGTGAAAGGTTCGCTGTAACCGAGGGTTCGTTATATCCCGGGTTCGCTATATCGCGGTTCGACTGTATAATAAGTAATGATTATAAATAAGTAATTAATACAATATGTAATAATAATAAATGAGTAATTATTGTAATAAGCAAGTATTACAGACAAAAAATTTTATTAACAGTGTTTTCACAAGAAATTAATTCATTGGATGATATTTATCATCTAATCTGCTCAGAAAGATTCTTTCAGCAATGTGTTGATCCGCGAGTCGACTCCTCTCAGCGAAAACAACATCATCCAGCGTAGATACTAATATTTCTGATGCCAGAGAACTTCCGACTAAAGATAAATATTTTTGGTAACAAAAAACAGACACCGTTTTCAGACAAAATTTTTTATTAGTATTCTTTTTGAAGAAAATAAATCCATTGACGAATATTTATCTGTTCACAAAGACTCTCCCAGTAAACCGCCAACCCACAAACGCCTCGGAGAAGCGGTTGTCGGTGATTGGCCTAAGATGATGAAATTCAAAGCCTTATAACTTGATAAATTGCAGTCTTGTAGAACCTAAAATCGAGCCTTTCTTCCGAACCGGTTTTTTTCCCGGTTTTTGGATTTTAAGAAAAATAACCGGTTTAAACCGGGCAAAAAATAACCGGAAAAAACCTGTTAACTGAAACAAAAAAAACGGTTTTCGGTTTAAACTGTCAGGTTTTTCCCACACCTAATTATGATCCATTTTTTTGCATATACCTTTTCGCCTTCAATAATTGTCATTTTTGCTGATATCATTCTGGTTCGTAGACCTGAATACAGTTTCAAATGCTCTTTTAACAACCCTTATTTTTGATGTTGACTACCTAGTTATGCTTAGAGAGCTATTTTTATAAAATTACCAGAATTCAGGCAGCCAGAACTCGGAGGCGGATCCAATGTCAGCTTTTATTTTGATGCTTGGACTGAATATGCAGCGATATTGAACACTTTGAGTAACAATATTATCATCATAGTCAGAAGTGTCACTTTCCTTACTTGTTTGATATTCATGTTCAGATACATCTTCCACTTCGCAATCAGCCGTTTCTATAAGTTAAGACATTTTAGTGCCATTCATATATCTGCCAATCCCAATTGTTTGTTTTTTCACGTTATTATAGTGACAAGAGTTATTGAAATCTCTGTATGAATGTTGTATTCTCATACAACTCACAACAGGCGAAATGATTAAAAAATGCACTCTTCAACTTTACTGAAGATATCGTATCACGTGACCTCGTTGTCGCCCTGTGCAAGTTTTTAGGTACAATTAAAGAGAAAACAGAATCGGGTCATATTGACCCGAACGATACATTAATACAATTTCAAAAAATATACAGAAAAGATTTAAATAAAAAAAATCCTTTTCAAAGGAATAAGATATCACCCTCACTAACAAAGTTACGAAATGTCATTAAAATATATCCATACTGTCGTTTTTCATAAGAAGTCAAAAAACATTTCGTGTGAAATAGACCCGAACATAACAGCAGGGTTAAACAAGAAGAATATACATTTTTGTAGAGTTACAAGTACTTTTTAATCCTTCCATAACATTTTTTATTCGTTTTTGGAGAGGATGGAGGGTTAAGCCTGGAAAAAATGTAATTAGCCCCGAATTTTTGGGTTTTTCTTTTTTATGTTAAAATATCATCATTTCTCTTACAAAATCGTGATAATTATGTCTAGAAATATTGAAACTAAAACACTGAAGCAAGTCCTAAAAATCATTTTTTTCTCTACCTTGGAAATATTTACAGCTTGACATCTTAAGAATCCTGAAATTTGATGATGCATTCGGATTGAGAAGTGAGTGTGAAAAGATGTTCTAAGTATACTCATATACAAAAGTTTATCGCGATTCTTAAGATGCAATTAAATTGAAGTTAATAAAGATACTATAGTCAAACTCAGTTGTGGTGAATCGTGGTGCATACTTTCGTTGGAAAACAAATTTTACAGTGAAGAGTCTGTCACAATTGCATTTAGGGGGGGAACCAGAAACTGATGAAGATGAAAACCCAGATAGCAATTTTAGTTTGCAGCAAGCTTGCCACAAATTTGTCATGACAGGAGTGCAAGCTTGCCACAAATTTGTCATGACAAGAACGTAAGCTTGCAGCAAGTTAACGAAAGCTTCGAAGTCACCATGAAACGAACTTGCAGCAAGCTTGTCGTGCAATCTCATTGCAAATTATAGCAGAAACAGAGTATGAACACAACCCGGGATAGAGCTCGCGACCTACCGCTTAGTATCCAAACGCCGATACCACTCGGCCAGATGAACTACGAGAGGAGAAGATAGATTTCGCTAATACATCGCTCGATTCGATTCGTATACGATTTACCCACGTAGCACATGATATTGTCTTATATCATAAAATTCGAAAAAGTAATATTGTACAATATTTTTCCCAATATTGAAACAGTGTAAAACGTAAGACCTTTTCAATACTGTACAATGTTTTTTTCATAATATTGGATAATGTCATATAATACTGTATAATATTATACCATATTAAATAATATTGTACTATACTGAATAATATTATATAATATAATAATATAGTGAATATTTTAAAAATACATTTCTGAAGCATGGAAAAATGTTATTCACTTAATTGAACACTTTGCGATTTTTTGAACACCTCCACTTACAGCGAGTCTTGAACCGGGACCTTCTACATAGCAACCAAGCATCTTACCACTGAGCCAGAAAGACTTGCAGTAGAGGGCGTAAATGATGAAAATAAAATGTAGTTACAGAGTTTGAATCTCTACGAAATTTTAAGTACATTCACAATAAATTCTGAATAGTCTTTTTAATCAAAAATTATCTTTTATCGTTACAATTTCGAGTTCAAAATGAAGTTAGAAGTCAAAGAGGAAGCAATTTTAGCTCTTTTATATCTAAGTTTGCTAATTTAATAAATTAAGGCAATAAAGGTTTAAAAGTAATTATAATAATATGTTTGAAAGGTTTTAAAATAACTTTGAAATTTATTTATTCCTCTTTCAATGTATTAAGAGACATCATTTATAATTAGAGTATTGATTGAAAATCAAATACAAGATTCGCAACAAAAAATCACGAGCATATTTTTACGATGAGAATAACATTCATTTTTTTCACAGAACAAATAGATAATCCAAATGTGAGAGCTGTTTTATGGTTAACTTCATTAGCTGAATCCGGCCCGCCTTTTATATACAGTAAAACAAAATGACTATGTAAACATTATTATTCAAATGAACATTTTTTAAAATACTTTTTCACAAATATCATTCAATACTTTTTAATAAAGTGTTATTGTATTTTCATGCTGCCATCTATCGAGCATAAGAATAACTTCACCTTAAAATATTGATCAATGCAGATTAATGTAAAATTCAAAATATCATGTGCATTGTATTGTATAGTATGATATAATATTCAGTATCTTAAAGAATAATTGTTCCAGTGGTGTTTTTGTAATAAAACCTCCAATCGAGTGATATCCTGAGTTAAAATGAAGATTTTTATAAATAAACATTGTTTTTATATTATTTGTAAAAATGTTTTATCTCGGAAATACTGATACATACAATACAATACTTTATTACAGTATTCGGAGTTCATAATATTGTATAACATTGTGCAAATATTATATAATATTTCTGTGCTACTGGGTATTTTAAACTTTTTTCTTGATTTCATTAATTTTTTCAGTTGAGAATATGATTTGAAGTCAAACAGAGAGCGATTGTCGCTAATAACTACGTTTTGCTAGTAGAATAAATTATGAAATTAGAGTTCAAAAGTAATTACTTTAAAATGGGACAAGATGTCTAGTTATTATTTTTCAACAAACACTAACTGTTTCTTAGATTTAATTTTGTTTATAAACGTTAAAAGTTCAACATTAAGAAAAAGGCGATATAGTTTTCTTTAAAGTGCGATATATTTAGTAAAAAGATGGAAAATGTTTCAAAATTTTTTTTATAAAAAAGTTATTTTTTTCACAAATTTTCATTGATTTATTGAATTAATAAAAAAAGGGCGGTCTAGGAGATGCTATTAAAAATCGGATGTTTTTTTTAAAACAGAGACAAAGGTAATTATCTCTTTATATCTATCTCGTGCTATCTTTGCAGGAAGCTTGTTTTGGAAACTTGCATCAAGTTTGATTTGCAAGGGAGGTGGCGCTATTTGTCACGTAGAACTTGTAGCAAATGCGTTGCAAGCGAGGGTGGCGCTAGTTGTCACAGCGAAATTGCTACAAGTTCGTTTCAAGTTTGACGCGTCAAATTTTACCATGACAAGGGAATATCAAGTCAAAATCAAACTTGCTGCAAACTTACGTGCTATCTGGGAAGGGATTTCAACTCAACCCATTTCCCAGAAAGCGTATTATGAGTTGAAACTTTCATCGTTGGTTATGTTTGATGTGCATAATATTTATATGCATTTTTGTAAAAATAGCACGAATATTCGAGGATAATATGGTTTCTTTAAAAAATTCCAAATTTTTCAGCATATTTTTTACTTATAACATGTACAATTTTCAACCAAATGATACGAAACTTACAGAACACTTGGTAATACCGAAAAGAAGCACTGTATTAAAATTTGAATTAAATACTCTGAATATATTACTGGGAATATATGTATTTTTAGCAAATAATCTATTACTGCACATGCTCGAAACGTAATGAAACTTCTTTTAATAAGTTAAAAGCCATATATATGTGACAACTTATATAAAAATTCCAGGTCAATACCGATAATATTCAAAAAGATATCGGCATTGCAATAACTAAAGTGCTTTTATTCTCTAAGAGAAACAAAATGATGAAAGTTCATGCACAAAGTGAAATCTTTTAAACTTGAATCTCCGAATAGTTATAATCGAGATGCAATTCAAATTATGTATTTAATTTATAAGTATACATGAGTATTCAGAATATTCAACCTTCATAAAATTCTATATTACTGTTCGAAGATTCAAGTTGCAAGAACCCTCATCATTTTATTCCTCTTGGAGAGAAAAAGCAATTCGGCTCTTGCAATGTCGATAGCTTTCTGAATATTATCAGTATTGAACTGGAATTTTTATTATATAACCTTAAGGAAACAATATTATATATTGTTAAGTTATAAGTTGTATAAGTTGCAATATGCAAGGTGATTATAATTAATGTTCAACTTTGAAAAAGCTGTCATAAAAGAACCGATAGTCAGAGTGACCTAAATTCTGACCTGAATATCCCCCCCCCCCGGGGGGGGGCGTAATTCAAAACTTCATCAATAGATGGCGCTTTATACGTCATAAACGGTCATTGCTTGGGTTGAAGGTTAAACCAAATGTGCTGTTC
This sequence comes from Araneus ventricosus, assembly GCA_013235015.1. NCBI lineage: Eukaryota > Metazoa > Arthropoda > Arachnida > Araneae > Araneidae > Araneus > Araneus ventricosus. The sequence goes on along the minus strand of BGPR01002840.1, from coordinate 31,020 downwards.
AGCGTGCAATGTGTAACGAATTTTCACTGCAAAAGTCGATGAATTAAAGAATGACTTCCAAATCATTCGGTAGTTGTGTCCCTCTTAGTTGAAAGCCCATCCACCGCTACAAGGTGGTGCCAAATCAGATAGAAAAAATGAAATAGGATTTAATTGTCCTGAGGCCAAAAGTCGGAGAAAAACAGCAATGAAATCGATATTTAATTGTTGCGAGACTTTCTGATGAAATGTTAAATATAGAGTCTATCGTTTTCGGCCCAAGTTCAAACCGAGAAATAGGATGTTCCACAGCCGATCGGAGGGCATCTGTGCTGATGTTGTGAATGCGTTCCTCAATGCGTGTCTTTAATTCAGCTGAGTTTGCAATCGGACTATTGAACTCAACATATTTCAGATACCCCCACATCCAGAAATTACAAGGATTAAAATCAGGTGTTATTGGCGGCAACTTTGTTGGAAAATGACAGCTGATAATTCTATCATTTCCGAAATGCATGCTGATTTGCAATGAGCTGAAGAGCGTCGAATTGCATGAAATTTGTGCTAAGCAGACATGCACACTATTAAATCTGAGGTAAACGGTGTGTAACACCCTGTTAATCATGGATGTTAATTACTAGACGTTAATTATTGATAGGTGCTAAAGGTTAGATTTAGATTTATTATTCAATTATGAAATGCATACTTGATGCTGAATATATGAAACACAAACAATATACAATTTTGCTGTATCTAAGAATGAACCTACCTTTCAGACACAAGCACCTAAAAAAATATTTAACTGGCCGAAGATGAAAGTATCTCTGAAAACGTATTTATACATTGCGCTGTAGAAATAATTAGAGAAAATTGAAACAGAATCAAAATATTAAATTTAAAACTTTTTGTCTAACAATTTTTTTATTTTAGAAGTTACTGCCATATTTAACAAAAGGATATATTTTGATTATGATGCACACAAAAAGACAGAAAGAACAATTCACATAAAATCACAAATAGAAATAGCTGCAGCTTTTAAAAAGAAACCATAGACAATAGCGCTATCATCAAAAACTAAAATTTTTTTATAAAGATTTTTCTTAGCTCCATGAATTTCAGACCCAGAGTTGAAACAGGTGAAGACGTATTTCGTTTTTTAGCTTGTAGACACAACAAAAATAACTCACACGATCCCATGCACATGGAATTGAAGGAATAGGCCAAATGTTGCCCAAGAAAACTGTAGATTTCGAACGCACAGCCAGTTTGTTGGCTGTAATGCTTTACGCACCTTCAATTTCACTATGACATTTTCGACGATAATCAACCTCGTACAAAACAGCTGAAAATCCGTTGCAGACTTACACACCTTATTTTCATCAGATCACATATATTGGCGGACGTCCCACGCTGCACAGGAACTCACTTACGATATTCCACCAGAATTTGCATGGCTGAACTTGCAATCAACACGACTTGCAGGATATATTTTTAAAAAATGACTCTGGTAATCACTACCAATCTTTCTACTTCTCCAGAAGACAAAGAGAAAATAAACAGCAGGGACTAGCACCCAGAAGGCCTAACGGCCCTCCAGGAGCGCGCAGGTACTACTACCTCTTCTCGTTCTGTCAAGCAACACAAATTCAAATCACACAAAGGAAAATGCTTCCAGTCAGAGACGCCAAAGCCTTTTCACACAAAAATTCATCCGCGGAACAAGATGGCGAGCAAATAGTTCCATTGAATTAATTTGATTTGTAATTTAATTAACTTGAAACATCACATGAAAAGACATCAAAAGTTAAGACAAATAATATTTGAGTTGATTACTAAGTAAATAATTAAGAAAAATTTTGATATTTAATAAAACTGTTAAAAGTTACCGTTTAAATTTCAAAAGTTGCCAAAGATGCCACAAAATACGAAAGAAACTTTGGTGGCGAAGATTTAAATATTTAAAAATACTGATAAAGCCGAAAAATGATGTAGATGCAATTTTTGCAATCTAACACTCCCTTTCTTTTTTATGGAAATGTAATGAGTGGTGCACATGAAACCTTTATCTTTTTGATGTTTAAAGCGCCATCTATTGCTATTTTTTTCTTCTGATATGCTTTTCCCCATTTCTTCGCGGTCAGGTCAAAGTTTAGGTCATTCTGACCAGTGGTTCTTTTCTTTACAGATTTTAGAAAGTTGAACTTTAATTATAATCACCTTGTATATCTGGCCTTTTGAGTTCTAAAAGAAAAGTCATACTTTCGCGTATTCGCAGTAAAAAATTATTTACTAAAAATGCTCATATATTCTGTAACATTAAACGTATTTAATTCAAATTTTAATACACGGTTTCTGTTACAAATTTTTAAGTGGTTTGTAAGTTTCTTACAATTTGGTGGAAAACGCTGCATGTTATAAGAGAAATACACGCAGAATTTTTTTTGATTTTTTAAAGGAGCCTTTACATCTTCGAATATTCATGCTATTTTTATAAAGATGCATGTAAATATTATGCTCATCATATGCGAACCAAAGTATCCATATTTTACATATCATATGCGAACCATATTATCCATATTAACTTGAATTTTTCCGCATCTTAAAAGTTGTGCTAAACTTTTGGATATGAGTGTAAGCTAGCAGTTATTGATTTATGGCCGGGAATGCATTTGTTTTTGCACCACAGACGCCCCCTAAGTACTTGTTAGAAACTGTCTAAGCAAGGTTAAATACAACGGATTAGGAGAAAGAACGCTTTCCTTTTTTCGATACAGAAAATGGCGAGAAGCTGAAAAAGAATACTGCGACATTACTTCTTCACTAAATCGGATTTACAAGAGGTGCCTTTAATCATCAGTACTAAAACGGAATTTGGATACAAAAGCTTTTAATTCGAATCCATCGATGGCTCGAATTTTTCTCCGATCTCTTCGATTCCCTACTAACTCAATGTATTAAAAATTGTATTTTTTATTATTTCTAAATATTTTTTTTTACTTTAGTTAAAAACCTCCGTACATTGCATCCTCAGTGATCATGAATAAGAAACCTTTTTCAGGACATTAATTCACTCATCAACTTAACTGCTGTATCTAACAAAAAAAGCAATAAAAATTTCAAATTTTCTGAATTTTTTAAAAAATTCAATTTTAAGTACTAAGTAAATAAGTGGATTAAAATTATTAAAAATTTTCACAGTAAATACTATTTTGTTATTCATTAAAATTTCAAAAGTTTTATTTATTCATTATGTATTATTTATTAAAACTGTTTAATATTAAAAATAAATACTTATTTGCTATTTTCAACTTAAAAATTTTCGTTTCCTCTTGCTGTACTAATTTTAGGCAAACCTCTTTTTAATTCAAATTTTTCGATAAATCGAATATTTGTGGTCCCGTCAGCTTCAAATTACACTGCTTTACATTATTTTACAGAAATCTTGTTGAATTAAGTTGCTATAGATTATGTGAAGAATAACTATCTTTTCTCTATTTATTTTGCTATGAAGATTATTACGGTAACTGTGCTGGCCTCCATAAGTTAGGGTACAACCTATGTTTTGAAGATCACCATTAGATGGATGCAAATAAAAGAAACAAATTTGATTAATATGAAGGTTGTTCATTAGGGTGAGCCGAAAAAATCTTTTTTTTTTTCATGTCGCTATACCGCGGAAAAATTGCTAATGGCACCTCACCAAATGATACTTGGAATTCTGATTTATGGAAAAATTCGTTAATTACGGACCTAACCCCGATGTTGATGAAAAATAGCACAGTAAGGATATCTTCCAAATATTGAAGCTGCCATAAAAGCGGCAAAATTTATTGATATTTTGGCTATTCGCGATCATACCCAATTATCACATTCCAGGTGGTTAGCTGCATACAAGTTCTTGGCGAGTAAAGTAAGTGAAAAGAAACTTTTTTTTGAAATCGTCTATGGATGATATGGTCTATGAGTCGATAAGATATTGTTAGTAAATTACAATATATAGCCAAATTTATTTCCTGCATCTTTCGAAAACCTTTGACATAAAAGAAAAAATAATAAATTGTAGTGGCCTATATTAAAAATAAATGAACAGCAGATAACAGCATGGTAAATTACCCATAGAGTATTTAATCATATGAAATATTTCCCATAGTGAATAAAATTGAAGACCCTTCATTTTTATCTTATAATAAAAATTATAATTGCTTAGAATAATTTTAATAATATTTTCTGACTAGAAGATGGATTCATACATTGATATCCTAATTTTTCTTTGAGATATCGTATTCTTCAGATTATAAAGAAATTTTATTTACTAGAGCCTAATTCCTTATTCGTGTCCAGGCACTCAAAATATAAAGGGCAGCGCTAATCAGAAGCATCCGAAATGTTTGTGGAAGTGTAGAAGCGACGCTATTACTCGATATGTCCGAAATTTCCTATAAATCAAACTTCCAAGTATCATTTGATGAGAAGAAAAAGTACAATTCCATGCAAGAAATTTAAGAGACATAACTATGTCTCAAATGCTAAAATGTTTCTTTAAAGGTCTGTTAATTTTTTTTATTCTCTGCATTCTTGCCATTCATTCTTGAGCAAAAAATGATATTGTAATATTGTAATTTTGGAGCTTAGTTTCGCACTGTGTTACAATAAACAAAGAAATAATTGAAATTGCTATATTTTTAGGCCTAAATAATTTTTTTCATATATATACATTGATCTCTTGCAATTCATCGAGAACATTTGGTATAAAGATTATGTTGAGAGTTAGGAACTGAAAATTGCATAATGAAGTAATTTCACATATTTTTGTCAATTTTGCAGGGAACGTGCCACAAGAAATTATGGCCCGAGTTTGATAAAATAAACTTTATTACTCTTAAGAAGATCAGTACTTAACAGCTAATGCTAAAACAAACAGATAAAAAGAAATTTTAAAATTTATTAAATAAATGTCGATTTTCGTCAATTTTTACGATTTTAAAGGCAGTTGTGGAAAAAGAAGATATCAATTTATATCCTTAATTTTTTCCTCGTTTAATTTCTCACCCATTAGCAACTTTTCCAAGGTATAGCGCTATGAAAAAAAATTTGTTTTGATTTTTTCTACCCACCTAATGTTTATTAATATTTATCAAATTAAGACGTTTACCTACCGCATATTTGTTCCAGGAAATTGTCAAATTTTATTGAAGCCAGAGAAAACTATGATTATCTTGCTTTCTTAATTTGAGAACAGTTTGTATGAATGCTTGCTAGTCTTCAATTTTATCTACGAAGATATTATTGGTAATGTCACAGAGAAGAAGTTTATCTGATTCGTTCAGGTGGCGGAAATGGGCTTGACATATGCTGACGTCTTCACATTCAAGGATTGTATGCATGAAGGTCATTTGTGTATGCTCCCGTTAATCGACGACCTAGGAGTGTCTATTGACGTTGGGGAGGAAAGCATGTTTCCCGCGTAATGCTAAACAATCCGACAACAATGGGCATCTGTGCTCTTCACAGATGATTCCAGATTTACTCCGGATACCATCAATTTAACATTTTTGAAAGACACATTTTTAGAGGAGGTGGGATTATGGTTTAAGGTATCCGACTGGTTTAAAAATCGTCGTTTCTGATGAAATTATTAAAAAAATTTTATGACTTAATTTTGTAGCCTGTTTAACTAGCTTTCTAAAACTGTCTCACGCTTTACTTTACGTGAATTACAAATGGAGTTACAGCTGTTTTATTACCGAATTGTAAGCATTATTTTATGTTGAGTGAAAACTTTAAATGTGTTTTCTGAGAAATGATATTTTTGAGGAAAACTGTCGACCGTAACAATGATTTCTCAAAAAGTTATTCAAGTATTGAGATGAAATTTTCTGAGATTGTTTTCTGTAATATGATTGGTGTTTTCCTCTAAAAACTAAGGTCAATTTTAAAATCAAGTGATATTTTTAAGTGTTTAAATATAAACGAAAAGCATTTTTTATGAAAAATTACCAGTTTAGTAACTATGTTCAGCTATATCTTAAAACTATTTTGAAGTGCAAGAAATATTTTAAAGCATAACACAGATAACTGTCATAAAAATGTACTCCTACAAGGATTCATGTATATTTAGAATATGATTTTGTCTATAGCTGTTAGAGTAAGGTAAATATTTTAGTCATTTTTCTTCAAATTTCTCAGTTTTTTTTAAAAAAAAATATTATTTTGAAAGCCTAATTTTACAATATTTTCATAGGTTTAAAACATATGCAGCTGAAAAATAATATTAAAAATATATATAAGTTATTTTTCAAAAAAATGTCTCCGAACACAGTCGGATACCTTAAACAGGAATTTCTCTGGGTTTTTACACTGACATCCACGTGTTCCATGGTGGGACTCTCACTGCTCTCAGATATAGAAACAAGATCCTCAATCCTTATGTCAGACCATATGAGGATGCAATAGGTGAGGAATCCATCCTAATTGATGATAATACTCCACCAAACAGAGCTAAGCTTGTCGAGAAATCTCTTGAGTATGATGGTTTCAAGTAAATGGACTAGCCAGCTTAATCTTCAGACCTTAATCCGTTAAATAATCTTGGACAATATCGGAACATATGTGGTTCTTTCAAGTACCCCTCTGAGGAATCTAAATGATTGTGAACAAACTTTGAACCCTAAATGGCCTTTGCTTCCCATTTCTGTGTCCTATAACTTAATTATAATTATCAAAATCGATGCTGCCAATCCATTACAGATAGGGGAGGACACATTCCTTATTATATTACTTTCTGTAATAAAAAGTGTAGAATTTTCTGTAGCGTTCTAATAATTTTGAACAGCACTGTATATACATACATACATTCAAATTTTCAATGCTTGAATCGAAAGGTTTTGGTTCTGTCAAATTCATATTTGTTAACGAAAGTTTTACGACTTGTGAAGCGCCTTTCAAAAGCTGAAAGCTCAGCGAAATGGAACAACAGCTTTGTTACGTTCATAAAGACGAAATGCCGAATTTATTGAATTTCAGGCCCATGTAGAGATGCAAAATGGACAATCATATCTTGCATGCAAGTTCCTTTTCTGAGCCTGTCAGACAGATATCTTCATTTTCTCCTCTCAACATGTAAATTATTTGCATTCGTTATGGATGTTAAAATTTCACACACCTTTATTTGTCTTATTTTATGTTTGTAGGAATGGAATTTTGTAATCGAGTTTACTAAATACTGATGCAAAAGAATTCCACAGTTGTGTAGAGATTTGTATTCTAGTGCCAATACAATTGTTTTGTATTTTCAGAATTAAATTATAAGTAAATTGACTGATTTTAATTAAAATTTGATTCCATTTTAATGGCGCTGTCAAATTTGTGAAACATTCATGACAAGATCCAGTAATATTTATGGTAATAAATTTTTAAAAATTTAATGACAAAAGGAAGAAAATTAAGAGCATAAAAAGACTTTGAAAACAAGCTTTTATCAGTGTACTGAACAGTAAAAAATATTTACTTTATCGAAAAGTTGAAAATCACAACCACATCTTAAAATTCTCCCGAAGGCTGAAAATATCTATAAAGAAATTATACAATACCATAAAGAAAACAGTTTACAATGAATATCATACGGAAGCAAATTCCTAAATATTAATTAAATTAAAAATAGATTATAAATGTGATTAAACTTCGAATTTGATTAGAATATTTCTAACGGTGACTCACTTTTTTACAATTTTGTTTTAATGTCCATATTTTTGAGAGAGAAAAAAAATGTTTCATTTTTCTACTTTCAGTACATTATTAAAAGTGTGATTTTAAACTGTTTTTATTTCTATTTAATTTGTATTCGAAATAATACGAATATTGCTATGAAATTTAGTAAATCTGCGTAAATATCAGTTGAGAAATTCTTATTCAAACAGTTATGTTGGCTTAGCCGAATAGCTATTCATTTCGAGCCATGAGTTTGACACCCTGTCTTCCTCTAAAGTATTATTTTTTGAATTCCTTACGTTTTCATCGTTGCTGGACTAATCTTAACTGTTCCATAAATTCTTTCAGAATGTCCAGATTTTGTCGATGCAAGATGAACATTGGTAAGTATTGATAACCTACCCAGATAGCACGTACGTTTGCAGCAAGTTTGATTTTTACTTGATATTACCTTGCCATGGCAAATTTGAAGCTTGAAGCGAAGCTGTGGCAAACTAACAATGCAGAATCGCCTTTAACGAGTTTGCCACAAGTTCGCCGTGACAACTCGCGCCACCCCTCCTTGAAATGCAAGCTTGCTGCACGTTTGCAAAACAAGCTTGCTGCAAAGATGATAGAACAATTAATTATCTTTGTCTCTATTTTAAAAAACATCCGATTTTTTAATAGCATCTCCTAGACCATCCTTCTTTTTATTAATTCAATAAATCAATGATAATTTGTGAAAAAACTAACTTTTTTATAAAAAAAAATTGAAACATTTTCCATCTTTTTACTAAATATAGAACTCGCACTTAAAAGAAAACTATATCGCCTTTTATTTAATGTTGAAATTTTAACGTTTATAAACAAAATTAAACCTAAAAAACAGTCAATGTTTGTTGAAAAATAATAACTTACATTTTGTCCCATTTTAAAAGTAATTACTTTTGAAACCTAATTTCATAATTTATTCTACTAGCAAAACGTAGTTATTAGCGAAAATCGCTCTCTCTTTGATTTCAAATCATATTCTCAACTCAAAATTAAAAAAATTAATGAAATCAAAAACACAGTTTAAAATAAATCGTATACGAATCGAATCGAACGATGTATTAGCGAAATCTATCTGCTCCTCTCGTAGTCAAGCTGGCCGATTGGTATCGACGTCAGGCTACCAAGCGCTAGGTCGCGAGTTCTAATCCGAGGTTGTGCTAATACTCGGTTTTGCTATCTTTGCAATGAGTTTGACGTGGCAGGCTTGCTGCAAGTTCGTCGCGTGGTGACTTTGAAGCTTGGTTTAACTTACTGCAAGCTTGTTTCACACTTGCACTCTTGTCGTTTCAAGCTTGCAGATTTGCAGTGCAAGACTGCTGCAAGTTTGCTGCACACTAAAATTGCTATCTGGGTATCTTCCTTAAGGCAATATTTTGGGAAATCATCATGCAAACTTAAAAGCGTTTATTAAAGAAATGAAATAAATAATTATCAGGGGGAATGGTCGGAATCCACCATCCTCTCCACCTATTACCGTTGGGTTTATTTATCTTTATTCCGTATCTTTTAGAGCGATGAAATAAAGGTAATTAAATGAAATTAACAATTAAGACTTCAATGCTAGTTCTAGTATATAGCTTTCAAATGCTATAAAATTTCAACAGCGTTATATTGCAATTGGGGAAATTCTGAACAGAAAGAGACCTAACACATATATTTAGGATTTAAAATTAGCCCGATATTTCATAGAAATATGACCTATTTTGGTCCATCTTTTGTAAAGAGAGGGGAGGATTGTGGAATATTTTTAACCTTTCCTTGACTTAAATCTTAATATAACATATAAATAATAATAATAATAATAATTCAATTTCTCTTGTAAAAAATATTAAATTGAATAATATAATTTTCATACAAGTAATATAATATTTCCCTTATAAATAAAATTAAAATAATCTTCTGATGAAAAATTAATTTTATATTTTAGTGTTGTCGCTACAAATAATCGGTATTTGATAACAGTTCGACAAAATTAGTTTAGTGAAGAATAGTTATATATAGTCCTCTGATTAGGTTATTTCTCCAACCAATTATCTGTCAACACTGTGATTTCTTAATTAATATAGCATTTATCGTTTTTTAAAGCATGTTTTGATTTTATATTTTTTCTATTAACTGACAGTTGGGACAGCATTTTTCATTTTCTTGCAAGCACATACAAAACATATCAAGGGCAGATATCTTTTTTATGGATACATTCCTACATTAACCCTGTAATGACAGTTCGGGTGGTGTCGGGCGATCAGATGCTTATAATTTAATGGCGGGGGAAACAGTGTCGTTGTTAAAGAGTTAATGAAGCTTCCGAATACTTTCGTATCTGATATAATAAAAGAACTCCCCTCGCACATCCAAAAGCGAGAATGAGATTATCAAATCTTTTGTTGAGTAATTTAATTCTTTTCTCATTTTAAAGAACCCCTTAAAGCATCTGAAAGATTAAGTAAAGAAAAAATAAATCCTCGCAGTTTGAAATATTCACAAATTTTATAGCATTATTAAAGAAAAAACAAAAAAATGGGTGCGGGATATCGATTTTATTATGTTTTAACACACAGGGTGTCGAACCTAATCATTATCCAGTGGTTGATTTCAAAACCATTAGTAAAATGCATATTTATGCTTCAAATTAGATACATGTTTCAGTTAACGAAGAAAATTATAATTTACGTTCTTTAAGTCAATAAATCGTCGCTTAACAAGCAACGCCATTTACCTTATTTTTTGAAAAATTTCAAACCGGAAGAAAACTCTGAATTTTTGCAACCAATAACGAATACTTCTGAAATTTTTTTCACATCTGGTAGGAATATGTGGTCTCGTATATTCTTGGTAAGCGACGAAATGCAGTTCTGAAAAAGTCTCATATNTTCTTGGTAAGCGACGAAATGCAGTTCTGAAAAAAAGTTTCGAAATCTAAAATATTTTTGACACTATGAAATTTTAAACAAAAAAAGCCAAAAAAAAACTTCAACTCTTCTCTGACTAAATATATTCGATTATAAAGCTTTATTTCCAGTCAATCAATGGCTGCCTCAAGAATGCCGTTGTTGACAGTTCTCCCCTTAGGTGTCCATTGAAATGTTATTCAAAGCAGAAAACCCGGTCAGTTTTAGTCACAAAGGAGTAGAACATTTTAGATTGAAATTTTAGGAAGTCAAGAATGTGTTACTGTATATGAATCCTAGAGCCAGGAGGCTGTATAAAAATGTAGACTTCATAATTTATTCAGAAGTGCATTTATTGACTCAAGCATGATAAAATATAATTCTTTACAACATTTACAGCATTTTCAAAACGGGAAGTATTTGTCTATCTCTAACGGGTTAGAAATTAGTTGAGGACAACCTGCATCTGGAAGGATTACTATTTTACCTCCTATAAAGCGAGGTCTTATATAATGTTCTTCTTTCTATTAAGTTAGGTCCTATATTGTTTTTTAAAAGTGGTTTTATTTCCACTTCTTTAAAGAATATCTCTTAAACATTGTTGATTTTACCATAGTATCTTTTTAAATACACCTGTAATGAATGTTGAAATATTTTTAAAAAATGAATCAAGTCCCAACCCTTTTGATTATTGAGATTGAGACATTATCAAATTTAGTGTATTTGTGTTGAAACAAAATTCTTGAGGCTCTTGAACTGAAAAAGAAAGCAATGATGCTGAGGACAGTGGAAGTTCAGCATGTAGAAGCTCCTCTGGATGTTACCACTTTAGAAATTGCGAAGCTTCTGAAACTTTCTTGTTATTTACATTGTCATTACATTCTTTCATTATAAGTTCATTTTTTTGAGATTTTTCTATAAAATCTTGTTATTGAGACTGAATTTCCGAATTTCCTCGCTGAGAAACATATGGCAATCACTATTCAAAGATTTCGATTCTTTTCTCGCCCTGCGCTTTTAGTTTTGTCCGAAATGGTCGTGTTTGATTGAAATGGTTGAAATTCGTAGAGTGGAGTGAAGGCTCAGATGTCCTTCTCTTTCTTTGACTACGTTTAAAAATTGCAAACGCCATCTCCAATATGTTTCATTTAGCTTTCAAATAGTGCAGTCCCACTAAGCTAAACTAAAGTTCTTTCAGTCCAATTGGTTGAGAAGAGACTGATGTAGAAGATCTTTTCAACAAATTCTGCCAGAGTTCTCTTGTGTTCTTTTGACGTAAAACCTGAAAATGTGTTCAGAATTAAAAAATGAACAACATATCAGATATATTCATGGAAAAAGTTATTAAAGAATTCGGTCCAAGTTGTATTTGAACTAGATTGATGTAAGAAGGTAAGGCTTTTGTGTATTCAACACAAAACAAAGACAGTTTGAAGAGAAAGTATCAAATTAAAAGACACATATATATTAAGAGAGTTTCTTTATATCTCATAGATTTCTAGGCATATACACAAAACTCAACGATAACGATGTTACATTGAAAAATGTTAAATGAATGAATTAATTTACGCTGAGAAAGTTCTGAATTATAATAAATATTTTTTTTACAGAGGAGAAAAATGAAAAAGAAAGATTATGATCATTTAAAAAATATTTAAACTTTCATTTTATATTTTCTGTTTGAAACTTTTGACATCGATATGAATAAATCAATGCTAAATGTATAAAACAATAAAATACAACTTACAAAAAAGAAAAAGAACAGGAATCCTTGTAATGTGGTTGCGATAACAAATAAATAATCGAACACTAATTTGGTTTCATCTATGGCTGCCAAAAATCCAAAGATCCATGAAAGTCCTGAAAAACGAAAATAAAGAATAAAAGGCAATTCGCGTTAATGATTTTTTTTAAATAATTTTGCATCCAAACTTTCAATTTTTGAAAAATGATGTTTTTTTAAGAAAAGAAGTTCGCTTTGCGAACATAAAATGTTTCAAAGAACACACACAGTTACAAATATTTTAATAATTATTTTAATTGGTTAGGTCTTCATAGTAAACTACATTTTCGGTATACCATCTTCCATTTGATTGTACCCTTTAAAGTGATTAGGGTATATTTTGACTTTTATGTTCTGTTTCTTGTGGACTCCCGAAAATGCTACGTGAAACACTCCATGAACAAACTCCCTCAAAGTTTTTTGCACTTGAGAGCCTTTACAGAGATGGCTGATCCTGCAGGGGTGTTCTGGGTAGGAGGTTAACTTCGTCTGGTTTTAGAATTATTTGGAATTCTAACACTAAACTTTCAAACATAGCGAATACGATAACTGAAAAGAAATGTATATATTCTGACAGAATAATGCACAAAAGCGTATGTGTTTGGATAAAACAAGACATGCAAGATGACAGAAGAATATTTTACGTCAACCATTCGGTAAATGAGCGAATGTTCATTATTAATCAATTCATTCTGCTTTTTTTTTATCAGCATCACCAACTATTTACGATATTTGCAAAGATACGAAGCAAAAGTTAGTCAGACTAAGAAATTGGGCTGATTAGAAGGAAAATAATTAATATTTTACAAGTGGCCAAATGACACACGTAGAGATTTGAAACGTGGAGTTTCATCAAAATCTCGAGGCAAAACTTTCGTACGATTAAAGTGATCTTTGATTGTGCACTTCATACGTGTATAAGATAAAATAAACAATCAATATAAAAATGTGACTTCCAGTTCTGTTCTTTTCAGTGACTGTGAATGGTTAGTGAAATAAAAGTTATAGCTTAGTTTTCATTTAAACGGCTTTTTTTCGGAACATTTCATCACTGAAAGTATTAAAAATTAACTCAGTACATCATTTGATATCGAAGCACAGGAATGCTAGAAAAGGTAACTAAGAATATAGGAAAAATGATTTTCATTTTTACCCAACAGCACTGATACACAAAACATGGCTTTCGCACGAGCTATCCTATCCTTCTTCTGATCCTGGTTACACCTCAGCTTTTCCATTGGCTTCCCATAAGTAACAGAATAAAAGATAATTCCAAACATTATAAAAATTATGGCCAGCGAAGCTGAAACAGGAAGACCTACGGCAAAGAGGAAAACGTCTCCAGACAGGCAGCAACTGGAATGAAAGATATAGCTATTTTTAATTCATTAAACTATGTTTCTTTTACAGTTTGACCTTTGAATTACCGTAAAATGGGGGAATAAAAAAGTACAAAATTTTAGTTGTAAAAACTGTATGATGTTCTAAAACCCACTACAAAAAACAAAAATATTACGCAATCTAGCATCTATATTCCTTCGTTTAAAGTAATCATAAGCGTAAGGCTCTATGTGATTATTTTATATATTAAAAAATTTAGAATATTGTGCTTCTAATTATATTTATATTTAGTGCTTTGTGTGGTTAATAGCAATATATGAAATGTATTATTTTGTATAGAAGGTTGCTTGTCATATTGACGTTAGGAAAATATACTGTTTTGTTAAAACTGCAAAAAATATTGCCTGAATTGCCGAATTAACACTTTTGAGATGATAAGCTGCCAAGGTAATACATTATGACATTAACCTCCTTATTTATCAAAATTATCGAGTGTTTAAATGTAGATGCAACACTATTCAAGGAGCATTTTCTAATAATAGTTCTCCTCTAAAGAATGACCCTTTATCTTTATGAATTATTACCCCAAGCCGATGACGGGTCGTACCTCTGTCTGAGAGGTTTTCGCATGAGCCGCTCCCAATAAGGGATCTTATGCGAGGGCCACAGTGCCCGATTAATTGTCGCGGCGGCCTGGTCAATCAGGTTCTCTGCATTCCTAGGCTGGAAGGAGTAATTCAATCGTTTTCAGTTACTTTTATAATTTGGAGTTTTCTGTTATGTTCTGTGTGGACACTTTTTCAAAACAAGAATTAATATTACTATCATTTTCTGTATAAGGTAAGCGCTAAATGCATCTAATCTAAACGATTTTTTAAAAAAAATTCAGAATTTTTTTGCTACAAAACAATTTTTTGGAATAAGACTTGGGTCACTTGGTAAACATTCAAGGAACATAAAATCGATTATTTGCATTATTATACATGAAAATGTTTCCGGAAACATTATTTCTGTTTGAATTGAAACAAATTCATCGATTTGATTTCGCAGTGATTATAAACATTGATTATCTCTGTACGGATTCATACTATAAATTGCAAAAATCTAAAGTAAAAATTTCCATTAACGGAAACGGAATTGGATGGAAAAGTAAATTTAAAAAGTCAATTTTTATTTGATTAAACGATATTTCAAGTTTATTTTGCAAGGAAGTGTCTAAAATTATCACATAGAGTAATGCTTCCAAATAACGTTCGGAATAATCGGAAGACAGCTCAGTCAAAGGTATTTTTGCTGAGAAGAAAGATCATTCATTGTCAATAATTTTTGTGTTGCCAGCTTAAAAAATCCTGACTTCTCTGTTAAAATGTCCAATACTAGAATGGGAATAATACAACGTTTATGACATTTCAATATGATTATTAAGACCATCACGCATGTAAGTTTTGTTTCTATTCCTCCCACAATTTCGATTCATCCTGTTTAACAATATACGAAGATGGATCCAAAAAAAGTTTACAAGGGAAATAAAAAAATGTTTATTAACATTGGGACAGAAAATACAAAAGGGAATTCAGAGGCATACTTGCGTATCACTTTTCCACATAATCACCAAATCTATTTAGGCATTTATCTGAACGCGGGACAAACTTGTTAAACCCGGCTTGATAGAAATCAAGTCCTGTGCATTGAGCCAGTTCTCAACAACTGTTTTCACATCAATCTCTGAAGAGAACTTTGTTCCAGATAAGTGTTTCGAACCCAGTATGGGTGCCAAATCTGGGCTGTAGGGGGATGGATTCAGACTTCCCGCCTAGAACTTTCGAAGCAATCCTTGAGTTTTGCGAGGAATATGGGTATTGTCATACAGGAGGATGACACCATCACTCAACATACCGGGCCGTTTGCGTCAGATAAATTTACGATGGCCCAATGATTATTTCTTTTTTTAGAAATTGAAGGAACACTTATATGGGACAAGATTCTCTTCGGAGAGTGATGTGAAAGCAGTTGTCGAAAACTGGCTCAATGGACAGGAAGTGATTTCTGCCAAGCCGGGTAAAACAAGATTGTCCCGTGTTCAAATAAATGCCTAAATAGATTTGATAATTATGTGGAAAAGTGATCGGCAAGTATGTCTCTTAATTCCTTTCTGTATTTTCTGTCCAATGTTAATAAATCATTTTTTATTACCATTGAAGCTTTTTTCGGGTCCATCCATGTATAAATAGTATGGGAATAATAATGATGTTTTGTAAAAATCGAACATATTCCTCCTGAAAAATAGTAAATCGTGGCATTTTGTTTCACACATTTGTTTATCTAATATTTATATTTAATAAGATCTTAACCTTATATATATATAACATGTCCAATATTTCCACCTAGGGAAAAACATCTTAACTTTTCAAGCAAATACGAGACATCTTTGAAGATGATGCAGAGACTAAAAGTACTCTTGAGAATCGAATCAAAATAGTTGTAAAATATTTTTTGAAAAGAAATGTGAAACTTGACTGTTGAGTGGACTTGAGTGGATTGTGCTTTATAGAGTAAACCAAAAAAAGAGTAGAGTTCAAATTTTAATTCCTATACAGGAATGGAGCGTTGCTATGGTTTAGGAAGATGACAAGGTAGTGACTGTTGATTCTGTGTTTACACAATCGGATATGTTTAGAACCCTCTCTCGGCACTTGATAAGCCATATTGTTCAGGCGTTCGTTTGACTTAATTAGTCCAAAATTTCATACAGATGTACAATTTTGGTGTAAAGACCATATGAAAAATTACATTCAAGTAGTCTGTTCTATTTTTTTATCATATTCCCATGCAGACAGAGTGGCAGACATAACTTCAAAAACAGAATTTACAGACTCAAATCCAAGGCATGGAGATTCATAAAATTCTAAAGGTGTTCTTCTCTATTTGGATCTGCATTTTTTGAGATATTTTGAGTCACACCTGTAAGTAGGGAAAAATCTACAAGACTTATTTAGTCTTTCACAAATCACACTGGGATGCATCACGTTACCCTATTGGAAAAAAAAAATTCCGGTATAAAAAAAACATACCGGATCCAGTATCATACCGGAACCGGTGTTTCATAAACCGGTATGATGCTGGATCCAGTATACTGGATCTGGTACGATACCGGTTCCAGTATGAAACCAGAACCAGTATCAAACCGGTATCATACTAGAATATTGATTATAGAATTGTACTGGATTAGGTACATATTATGGAGCACAGGATTTATCAAATTAACATAATAAATCATTCAATAAAAATATATTGTATATATATACGAATCAGCTTTATTTTGCTTCTGATACCACGTGCTTTAATTTAAATCAGCACAGAATAAAATATTTTAGACCCAAAAAGATATTTTTCTTCAAATAAAACTTACAAAGAAAATTATGAAAGTGATAACCAAATAAATAAGAGTTACAAAATTAAAACAATATAATTATTCTAAAAACTAACTCTAAAAACAAATTAGATTTAATATTATTAATAAAGAGATTGTGGTTTTACATCTTATCACTATGAACATAAAAAAAAGACAGTATTATGAATAAATAAAAGTCGTAAGCTGGTTTCCTTTTAATGCTTTCACTTTAGTCAAGAAAGATTCAAATTTTTTGGCCCTGAAAAGGACCGTTTTTTATGTAGTGAAAGCATCAGGAAGTCAAATTCAACAGGCATTGATGTATCAGAGAATTCTCTTAAACATTTTTTTAAAAAATGATTCAACTCTATTCCACTATATATACAAACACATACATAAAATCATGAATATATGCTTGTAAATACAATATATTGCCCTTCTGAACATTACAAAAAATTTCATTCCTGTATATTCAAAACATGATTTGAAAAATTTCCATTATTATTCACCGTAAAAGTCAGACATCCTTGCAAAAGACACTTAATAAACGAGCAAATTTGCACTACATCATTACACTAAAAAAATAATTATCTTAAACATTTGATATACATTTTTTAAAAAATTAATACTGTGTTGCAGGTCAAAATTTAAATTATATACAAAATATAAGCTACATACATATAAATGTGTTATGTTAATGTTCACGGTATTTCTCTGTAAACACAATTACATACCTCTTTGGTCGAAGAGATAATTCAAACGCTATCAAATGATCTGGCTCTAGACAAACCAACATAAAGTTGGCCATGTGTGAAAACAGGATTAGTTGATACCAAACACACTTTATTAGAAGTTTGGTCTTAGGATTTATTAATGGTCATAGAAAATGCCAAACATACACGGAATTGTTTCCTTTTAAAACTAAAAGGGATATTATTGTCCGATGGAATGAGCGGTATTCTGGGAATTAAAAATGTTTCTTTTGAGCTTGACTCAATTATTTCTGCTTCAATAACACTACGCTGTAGTTTTGTCACTATTAGCTTTGTTGTACAGCCCGCTGCACAGGCCTTTTGAAGGCATCAAATTTTGAAGTAGCATTATGACTGCACTTTTTTTTACTACTTGCTGTTGGTTTGGCAAGTGAACGGCCAACCTCATGATTACCTACATGAGATTTTTCTGAGAAAGACAATTCAATGAGTCTCCACATCGCTTCAGGAGCACTTACATCATATCTGCATTACGAACAGCAAACCTGTAGGAATAATATTGCAACTATGTAACCCTAACACGTTTTGCAGATCTTCTTTCTTCAACATGTTCCAAGTTGGAATTCCAACCGCATTCTCCATTCAGAAATAGAAGAGGATAAACCATAGGATCGCTGCACTGATTAAGTGGTGAAATATTTTTGTTTGTATTAACTGTTAGCAACTGGATAAATGCAAATATCTCGATTTGCTGGGGGCTCTACTTCATCTCCGACAAATATTGCAGCAACCTCTGTCCTTGAAGTAGGTGCATTATACCTGAGCAAGTCGAAATCTGGATGTTCCATAAAAATCATTTTATGATTTACAGCTGGATTAGATTGCATCAACTGATGCATCTGCAGATATGATTCCGCAAATGGATTTATGCTTCGTAATAAAGCGTCCAACTTCTCCATTACAGAGTGAAGGCAGGCTTGATTATTCTCCATACGTCTATTCCTTGCTTCACTGGAGTCAGATATGTACAATTGTCCATAGCCAGGTCTCATTCATTTGAACAGAGAGGAGAAACCATATGATAAATCTGACCATGTATATAAACACTATGGACATGTTCCAAGAGGTGCCTTTATTTCTTTACTTATGACTTTTATTTATTCATAATACTGTCTTTTTTTATGCTCATAGTGATAAGATGTAAGACCACAATCTCTTCATTAATAATATTAAAACTAATTTGTTTTTAATTAGTTTTTAGAATAATTATTTTTTTTTAATTTTGCAATCTTATTCATTTGGTTATCACTTTCATAATTTTCTTTGTTAGTTTTATTTGAAGAAAAATATCTTTTTGAGGCTAAAATATTTTATTC
Organism: Araneus ventricosus; assembly: GCA_013235015.1. Lineage (NCBI taxonomy): Eukaryota > Metazoa > Arthropoda > Arachnida > Araneae > Araneidae > Araneus > Araneus ventricosus. Next base: position 11,806 of record BGPR01002840.1, on the reverse strand, counting down.
TGTGCTGATTTAAATTAAAGCATCAGAAGCAAAATAAAGCTGATTCATATATATATATATATATAAATTTTACAATATTTTTGCTAAGACACGCATTGTTTTCATTGTAGCAAGCGAAGCGAGCAAGGTTTGCGTAGCAAACACGGGAGGATTGCAACCCTCCGGGGGATTGGCGATCTTTCGCGAGCAGGGACTGAGCCCCCTAGTAATAACTAATTTTATTTTTAAAAATTAGATTACGCCTACTTTAGGGGGTTACTTTATCTCTCTCCCACCGCGGATCCACTTCCATACACATATATGGTTGATCAAACTTTTTATATTACAAGTATTTAAGTTATTGTTACGCACTTATTACATGTATTTAAATCAGTATACTGTCTTAAATACTTCCAGTATATTTTTATACTATATATTTCATACTGGTATCAAAATTTCCAGTATGGTATCATACCGGCTTCTAAATTTCCAGTATGGTCTCATACCGGTTTCAAAATTTCCGGTATGATTTCATACCGGCTTTAAAATTTCCAGTATGTTTTTACTGGTTCCGGCAGGGGCGGCTCGTCCGGGGGGGCAAGGGGGGCAACTGCCCCCTCACTTCCAAAAGTAAAGGGGCCTTGCCCCCCCCACACTTTTCAAAGCTCAAAATTAATGATCCATCGGAAAATGATGGAGGGAAACCCAATACACATACCGCGAGAAGAAAAGGAGTACGATCTAACAAGAGTTATAAAAAATGCATCAATTCAAAAAGTCTCTGAAACATATGATCTTGATATGGAAAAAATAAAGGGAGAGATACAAATTTTTCAGAAAATGTATAAAAAATACATTGACTCTTTGCCAGAAATATCCACGGAGATAATAGAACTGAGGAAAAGGTGCAATTTTCTTGTTGAAAAGGAACTCTGTGATATATTTCCATACTTCACAAAACTAATCCAAATTCTTCTGTTGTTATCTGTCTTAACTGCATCATGCGAGAGAAGTTTTTCATGCTCAAGATCTTTAAAATCATACCTTAGAAATAGTATGTGTCAAGACAAGGTTTTTGCACTTGCTGTTCTGAAGATCGAAAATACTATAGATATTGACTTTACTAAGGTAATAGAACAATTTGCGAAAAACAAAAATCGCAGGCTATTTTTCTTCTAATTTATAATACGGATGTATATTGTATAATATCAAATAAATACATTTATAACTGACCTGCTTTCTCTGTGTTTGGGAGTACGCCGTTCTGTGACGACATCATTGATAGATTCACGAGTTTAAAGAAAGAAGAACTGACTTAATAGGTAAGTGTTTTATATTTTTCTCATGTTATCATTTCATAAGAATTGAAATGGAACTTTGAATTGGAAGGAGGAAGTCTACGGTGGTAATCCGTTCCGATTTTTGAGGCCGTGTCCCGAATTTTTTAGAAAAGGTCGAAGAATTTAATCAATAATGACGTTAAAATCCAATAATATAGCCCAATTTTACAAAAAAAAAACAGCTTTAGGGACCCCCACCCACCCACCCACTCTCATCTCCTTTGACCCCCCACTTTTTTGGTGCACCAGCCGCCTATGGGTTCCGGTATCATTTTTACTGGTTCCGGTATCATTTTGATACCGGTATTTTGAATTTTTTCCAATAGGGTAGAAAGCGAATATAGTTATGTACTGAAAGATCAAACGTGAATTTACTATTCGTGTATAGAATTAAGTAAAATCAGTTTTCAAACAATTTTCTTAATTCAGAGATTAACTTTAATTCATAAAAATAGGGTTTTATTGTAAAAAATGCACGTGAATTTCTTCATAAGGAATGGTTTTTAAAAAGAAATTAAATTGCATTAAAAAATATAATATAAAATAACATAATGTTGTTTTATATTCAGCAATAAGAATTTCGCCATAATGAGTTAAAATCATGCTAAAAAGTAAATATGACCAAAAGCACATTCAACATACTTACAATTCCGTTTTACTGTAATATAGATTATGATCTGCACTCAAGACGATTCCTACGACAATAACAGGTATTCCTGAAAAACAGTTTAATCGAAATTAAATATAAGTGCATCTCACATACAAGTGGTATAGAAATGTATTTTTATTTCGCTTTTAATGCTTGGGCATTTTCGTTAATAGTATTTTTTCATAGAGGTGTGAGATTTTTAACAGAATAAATATCAAAATTCTATCTATTACCTGATGTTGTCTGCATAAACAATTTAAGAAATTAATATGCAAGCAAATGATACTTTTTTAAATAATGGATGTTTACGAAACGTAAGACTAGAAGAAATTTCTTTTTAATGTATGCATTTGGAGTATATTATCTGGGAAATTTTAAATGATAACGAATATTAAGTTATACAAGGTGTGTTATAAAAGTTCGGTGAATGGTCCCATAGTAGAATAACCGTGCTGATTCGGATGCTGCCCTCACGCAGACGCATTGACAGACTTGTCAACTAGTGCCCCCTAGCGTCCAAATCACGATAGTTAAGCGGAAGTGCGCGCTACGACCAATATTACGAATCAGTGTGAGAAGGCGCGTCACTGCGAAATGGAGCAACGCGTGAACATAAAATTTTGCTTCAAATTAGGCAAAACGGCGACGGAGACACACGAAATGTTAGTGAAAGTATACGGTGTGGACGCGGTCAGGAAAAAGTGTGTTTTTGAATGGTTTAAACGCTTTAGAGACGGAAAGGAAGATGCCAAAGATAAGCCGTGTTCGGGTTGACCACCAACAAGCACAACTCCAGACAATATCGAAAGAGTGCGACGGATGATTGCGGATGATCGACGGCTGTCTTTGAGAATGATAGCAGAAGAATTGAAGATAAGCCTAGACAATGTGAGCAACATTATTCAAGAACATTTGCAGAAGCTTAAGAAAAGGTCTACGCTTTTCCGACATTGAGCAGATCCAGCAACGTGTGACAACTGTACTTGGAGCGATACGGATAGAAGCGTTTGCTGACAGTTTCCAACAGCTGTACAACCGATGTCAAAAGTGTATTGTAGCTAATGGTGATTACTTTGAATGCCAGTAAAGGTATTTTGTTTGTATACATTGTTTTCTTTATTTTATGAGACCATTCACCGAACTTTTCGAACGCACCTTGTATATAATATTCATTAGGTTAATCTGGTATATCAAATATATAAGCTCATTAAGAAATTGAAATATTGCATGGCATAAGTTGAATTATTGTTGTTGGTTAACCCTGGAATTTTAACAATGACTCAAATTGACTCCTCCTCTCATTCAAACTGCGAAGTCTACGGAGTAACGTTACCATTCCAGAGTCAAAAGGGAAGTAATTGATAATGTGGATCTTTGAGAAAATATACAAAGTAAGCATGATTAGAATAAGTAAGAAAAAAATGAGAGACAAACTGATTCCAAAATGACCGATGATTCTTTAAAGTCATCTTTCGAGATCAGCATAAGGAGCTCTATTCAGATAACGATTTTCTCTAAAGTACTACTATCGACGCTCGTTATAACGACCACACATTATAAAGACCATTCCATTATAACGACCAGTGATAAAATCCCCAACTGTGTTTCCCTATGCACTCTTTGTTATTTTACTCCCGGTATAACGACCGTCCAGTGTCGTCTAATCCCAATACAACGTCCGAATTCAGCGGACGCTCTTTCCGGTATTTTTCCAAAATTCCTTTATTTTCTACTTTAAAATCTAGTTTATAAATATATTTTTAATTGATAAAATTTTATTTTTAATACCAATGATTAAAAAATAATTTGAGTATTTAGTTGGAATCTCTTTAAAAATAGCCTATCTTTACGGGACTGCTGAGCGTGCATATGAACATTTTTTAATTATATCCATTATGGAGACCACTCGTTATAAAGACCTTTTGCTGTGGGACGCAGAGGGTCGTTATAACGAGCGTCGACTGTATATTTAAAATAAGTCAATAATTCAAAGGTTTAAACCTTAGAATCCTGAACTGCTCAAAACCCCCCGGGCATATTGTAAACTAGTCGGGCGGTTGTATTTCAAAAGGAGGGGTGCAGCTAGTAGAGCGATTGGCCAGTATGAGACTTCTTCAGAAAAAGTTGTTAAGCCTTTAGTATAAGGAACGAATTTTTCTAGAAATAACACGAAAGACAAACTTCGTACTCTGTGACTTTGGTGTTGAGGTTATTCTTATTTGTAGACGTTTGTTTGGGAAATAAGCATATTTACAGACTGCTATCATTTTCTCTACATTGAGTAAGCTAATTACGTTTCGCTTTCCAATCATATATTGTGATTTTAACTCAATATAAAACTTCTGTAAGTTTCTGTTCCTTTGAAATTTATTTGAAATCTTAATAATATACTTCGTTTTGTAATTTTTAAAAACATTCGACACAATCGAATGATAATCTTGAATTACTTTTTGAAAATATTTTTATTTATAAAAATAATTACAACTACTTGAAAAGAAAAACGTCGAACGTGTGTCGCGTGAATTAATTCCTATTGGACAGAAAACACCTTATATAACATTCAATTTTAAGAGCATAAAAAAACTCAATGAAATAGACATTTTTCCGACTAAAACGCACCCCATGCAAACAGCATCACTTTCTGCAGGAAGTGGGAAATGTAGATCTCGATGACCTTCACGAGAAGTAGATACTGCAGGAAGGCTTCCACGAGCATCCAGAACACAGAAGCCAACATGAAGTAGTGCAGGAGTATGGCGACCGCCATGCAGCCGTATTCCCATTCTTTCTTCTGGATCCCGATTAAGAATATGAGGAGGAAAGAAGCCAAGCAGACAGAGAGGTTGAACAGAATTTTGTGCCTTATATATTCCCTCCATTTCCTGAAAGAAAGTTATATGAAGAATTTCACACAGGAAATGATGAACTGTCGCAATAATTATATACAAATTTAGCATATTAAATCCGATAATTTCAGTTATAATAAATACAGCATATACCGATAACCCCAAATGCAAACTTTTTATAAAAATGGATTGTCAGTTCTTAGGACTAAATAGGGTTTCAATAAACTTTATCCAGGCACAAAATTGCAGTTCTTTTTATTGGTTGCTTGAATCATGATTTGAACTTAATAAGAATCTATGAATCCAGTAGATGTTTCAGCTTTTATGCATTTATAAAGGAAAATCTTCATTGGAGAAATATTTGCACGCAACATCGTTTTCTGAAAGTAAGAGCTAATTATGAAGGAGAAAACTTTTTAGAAAAAGGAAATGGGTTTCTGTATCATCATACTTTTCATTGCAGGTATATCGCAATCATATATGCATCATATAATTAATGATTAATGGCAAATGAATTCAATTCTTTAAATAAAAGTGGTAAGTCAACGGCGCAGAATCAAAGGAAACACCATTAAAGAACCCCTGGCAAACTGTATAAATTATTAAACACACACATTATTCTATCTGCAGGGGAATTCAAGTGCGTCTTTTAATGACCTCCCCTCTTGTGAATTATAGACATACGGGTTTTAAGCAAATTTCTCACTTTTCCTAAAAAAGAGAGTGAGAGGTACTTCGAATTTTGAGACTGTCGAATCAATCTCAGCTTTCAAGATTCTTTTCCTGCTGTGATCTTCCCCTTCGGCATTCCATTAAAGGTCCAGGAATAGATGAGAAAATATAACATCTGATTCTCAATTTTTGCAATGTTTTCTTATGCTGAAACATTCCTATTTTTTCCGAGATTTATCTGCAGATTTAAAAGTATTTGATAGCTTAGAATATCTCCTGAATATTGATTACTTCATGATTATAAAAATATCTGCGTACCAAGAGAAAATCACAATTTTTGACGCTTGACTTAATACTGTTAAATTTTCAACAATGTGTGTGTTTCTGGACTTAATTGAAAATATAAAATATTTGCACAAAGAGAAAATAAAATAACTTTCGTTTTTATCAACAATTTTCTTTTCATTTTAGAAATTCTATTTTGAATTAACAATTTCAGATGCAGTCGTAATTAAATTCAGATTTATCTTAGAACGAATTCCTTCTTTGAAGAATTTGAAATATATGTGAGGAGCTTCTAATCAAAATAGATCATATCCATTTTTCAAAATATTTCAGGAAGCACAAAAAAACTGATAACTTCCGAAATAGTTTTTTCTTAGCTTTGTTTTTCAAACAAAAATTCTGTTTAAGGTTCACTGTCTGTACCGAACGAAATGGACATAAATTGTTTTGGAGGAAGTTATAACAAAATGCTTACTGGACATGTTTAGTTTTGATATAAAACATTGGATATATCTAATTTTGAAAGAGCACAAAAAATATTTAGAACAAAAATAAAATATTTTCAAAATTCCATTGAAAATGGAAATTCTCAAAAATATCTCTTAAATGTGTTAAACCAAGCCACAGTCTTTATAGAGACAGTAACATTTTTCAAAATCTTCATTAAGAATGTCACCTACTCTAGAACCATCTAATACTTTCTAGAGCCATTTCAATTCCGGAAGTGTTGCCCAGTTTTCACCGAAACGGGATGTAAACAATGCTTTACGTCCCGGGCCCTTCCTTTGGTTATCCTGCTCATTAGAGCATGTGTGTGGAGAGATGTTTGAGTGCCTGCTCGCTTTCGCGGTTTTCACAAAACTTCTGACCAGAATTAAATCTGTAGTGAAAGAAGCATCTGCTTCTGGTACCAACTTGTCCCTTTAGACTCTGGTTCCTCTTTACAAAAAGGTTTTCACTCGAAAGCAGTACGGGAACTTTATTGCAAACATTCGAAATCTTTTTTTAAAATCGTACACTTGTCATCTTCTCCTAGCTGACGAACAGATCCTAAGTCTTCGAAAACCCTGCTGTATTCTTCATTGTCTCTTAACGACTTTTCACCTCTACAGAAAACCCTGTCTGCAGGCAAAAGAGTATGACTACGAATGGGAAATGTTATCTGAATTTCATTTACATTCTCAGGGGTCTCGTTTTTAAGCCAATAACATATTAGCTGCGAAGGTTGTTATACCTGAATTAACAAAGGCTTTTCTAATAAATATATATAAAAAAATTAAATTTTGATGAAAATTATAGGGCTTTAAAATGAGGAATTGGGAAATTTTGGATGAGATATAACCTCTTTTTCAAGTGCGTTGGACATGGGAAATTTGCAGAGCAAATGTAGTGTCAGTCTTTATTGCCTAAGTGTCATCTGAAACCTTACTAAAAATCTCGAAACGGTATCTTGTAGGAGAAAGGCGAACTAAAACGAGATATTTAGTCGTTTCGAGACCCTTGAAGGTTGCTTGGATGTGTTAAGTTTTGAAAAATATAAGCCAAATTAGATACAGTGGGATGATGGATATGTACATCTTTGTTAAAAATATATTGTAAAATGTTGAAATTTTTTAGAAGTGGATATGTTGAGTTTTGCAAAATATAAAGAACTCTAGGGAGCTCTACAAAAGTGAAAAAATAACTTTTTTACAAGAAGAAACTGCACCCTCATACAATCAAATACTAAGAATACAAAATTGTAACAAAACACGTAATTCAGAAAAAAATGGATATGTTCACTTTTGGTAAAAAGCTTCTATATATATAATGTTAAGAAGAAACTCTTACCTATTATAATGATCTCTAATACATATAAAAATATCTATCTGTCTGATAGCGATCTACAGGTAGAACGCCGAACTTAGAGCTGCGAAATTTGGCACAAAAATATTCTTTTTTTGGGGGAGGGGAGGTAGGAATGCGCACCTCAGAGGCATTTTATTTTCAAATGTTTATTCCAGTATAATTATTTAAAAATTAAGCCAAAATTTGTCTTTTTCTAACACTTTTTCGTCAATAACTTCCGAAAGATTTGTCTCACGGAAATTATTTTTATACCATTTCAAGGTGCAAAGGTGAATCTTTATATTTATGTTAATATAAGTTCTGTAGATTACTTTGTGGAAAATGTTTTGAAAGCATTGTCTACCGCTCGCAACTCGGCAAAAGACAATGAATTTACAACACCCCTTGCTACGAGGTCACCAAATATTGTTCCCTCTTCGAAGAGGAGGGAATGAAGCTCTTGCTGCTCTGTCTTTCCCCTCTTTCTGATACTCAAGGTTATTTAAGAGACTGATCTGCTAAAATCACTTCGCTTTCTCACTGTCTCCTGTCTTCCTGCTGCGGTCGTGAAACCCTTGATGATGTGGGTGACTTGCGAGAGGATTTAGAGTTCACGACTAGAAAACTTTTTTCCTCGAAATTTTAAGTGTTTAATAAATCATGTTATAATGTTTTTTTCACAATTTTCAAACATTTTATCGCATTTTACAAACAATTTTTTATCGTATTTTAAAATGTGAAGTAATCTTCCCTTTCATATTAAATTATTGCTATGGCACTTTTTGCAGAATTTTATCAAATTTTAAGTACTCTTTCAAATTATATATGCCAAATAAAATTTTCAACAAACTTAATTAGAATACCAAAAACAGAACGTTGAATTATTAAAAAAGCATTAAATTATGAAAGAATTTAAATAGTTTTTCGCCCATATAAATGTTTTCATTTTAAATTTAGAAACGTTTTCTGACTACACATTACTGATTATCTTTTAAACACTGTCTAATATTTGCTCGAGTAATAGAATTTATTGCATTTTTTATTTTGAAAAATTCCCTTTCTTCTTTTTATGTCGTTTTATTTCAAATTTAAATGCGTTTCATATTGTTTCAATCATATAACAATAAGTTTAAATCAATACTTTAGAAGTAGCAGTTTATAACTGCATTCATTTACAGCTGTCAACATTAGATATGCGAACCAACTTATAAATTTTATAGTTCAAACTGATGTAGAAGTTGATCTATTTATATTATTCTAGAAGCATTTCATGTTTAATTTTGGAACTAATTGTATCATCTAAACGAATCAACTAAAAAGTTACTTTTTCATAACATTTTGCTTGCCTTATAATTATTTTCTTGAATTTCAGCTTTTTGATACAATATTTCAAAAATAATAGCTTATTATGTTCAGAATTTCAATCAAAAATTATTCCGTCGAATATATAGCTTCAAATTCAAATTATTAACGTAAAATACAATAATAACATCTATTTAAAAAAACTTAAATATTTCAATTTTTAATATAACTGTATCATTATAAATGATAATATAACTTGTTAATAATAATAGGTGAACAAGTACAATTTTACAATTCTTGGCAAGGTCTTACCTAAATATTGCGAAAGTGAGGATAATGATTCCGAACCCAAATATTGATAAGGAACAACCGATGTATGTGATTATACTCGGAGTTGCTTTGTGAACTTTGAGTATTTTAAATCCTGGATCTAGTTCCTGAAATAAATGAACAAAGTTACGATATGAAGCATACACACAAAAAATTATTTATAATATTTTGGTTGTAATAATTTAATTAAACATCTAAAAATTAAAATCTTAAATATTAGTAGTACCAGATATGTTTAATCTTTAAGATAGAAGAACGCTGAAACGTTTACCTTCAGTCGGGCGCAATACAAATGCTAGCACGCTCAAGCCAACTCATCTGTGCGATTAAAAGTGAAACTTTTGCTTAGGCTTAAGGAAAAGCTTATCAAATTTCATTATACAGTCATGCAAAGCTATATTTGTGCTTTCAAATAACTTTTTTTGTACACCTTTGCAATTTCAACTAATCCAGTAAATAATCCAGTAATTCAGAAGGGAGTTGAGGAGTTGACGTTTCTTTTCCCGTAAATTTCCTTATCAATGGCAACTGTTGTCGTTAAGAGCTTAAAATAATTCGGCATTTTTGAAACATTATATTGGAAATATATATAAATATCATTGAATTAGTGGCTGAGACACAGGCATTCAAACTTTTGCAGGTATATAGAAATATTGAGAAGAATTTGGGAAATCAAAAATAAAAAACATAATCGGGCGCAAGTCATCTACCAGATTAACGAGCCCCTCACTTACATCAAAAGAGAACTAGAGAAAAAACTATGACACCGTAGTGTGAGTGGTAGGGAGACAGAAAGCTAACCTTTTCGCGTGGGCTGTGGCATACGCTGTCATATGCGTCTACAGTTCCCTTGTGAGGGGCATGTGACAAATCTCAGAATCCCAGAGAGGGAAGGAATTTTCACCGCACATGTGATCAGCTCGTTTAGATGGAGACACAACAGGATAATTGGCCATTCACTCGTCAGGGGAGCACTTTGACGAATAACCCGCAGTCCGGGGTTTTTTTCTGCTTTGAGGCTCATTGTCATTCTCCCTCGCTGTTTGATGTCAAGAAACATCAGTTTCCCCAACCTGTGTACTTTTAAAGAGAGGCGTAAATGTTCAGCTATCAACAGAAAACGCTCCCTTTTATCACTCACCGTTTCTCACAATGACTCGTGACCACCACTTGGTGAAATTTTCTTACCCCCTCGAGAAAGGCACGCTCTGAAAGAGCCCCCAGACGAAGTCGTTCTCAAAATATTGAGCCCATGCGAAAAGGCTAATAGAGGTCCCATACACTTCTTGGTAAAACCCGCATTTAGGCACTAAAAATATCAGTGCTTTATCTCACAGATTAGATGCTCCGAAAGGGAGGTTAAATACGAAAGACTGACAACAGTGCATTTCGGCGATTACATATATAAACTGTCATCAAAATTCAAGAAATACTAAATTTTATCTTAAGAGTAGGTTTCTAAAACTTGTGCAAGAGCAGTAGTAACAAATTTTCATTTAGAATCTCGGAAGCTGGAGGAACAAAACAACATACCATCCAGCTAGAATGTAAATGGCAATGGAGAACACGAATCTTAACGGAATCACCATAGAGAAAAATAATCTGAAAACAACTAATTTCATCAAACATATTCTTTCATCAAAATATTTAAATTACCAAAATAACTGCAAATCTTGTCAGACGGTTGCAATAGCATATCACGTGCGTGGGATCAATCAAGACAGAGAAACAGCCTTTGTAAGACCAACCACCAAAGTAATTGTGGAGTGATTCATCCCAAGAGACGCATCCCCAGCTTGCCTTCATTTCCCTGGAGCCCATCTGAAAATCAACAGAAAAATTAATAAAATATCTATATTCATCTCATGAAGAAAATCAATAGAAATAGTTAATAATATTTAAATTTAGACAATTTCATTCTTGTTGTAAGTTTTTCATATAGGTCTAAATTTACAGAAATATTAATTTTTTATTAGGAAATTCAGTTAATGTGTCATTACATTTATTGCATATTAAATTAGAAATGCCTTCACTTTTCAGTTCTATTTCTTTATACATTCATAATGGTGCTCATGACCAAACAGGTGTAAAACATTTTACTGTGCCTTACTTTTTATAGGTTTAATGATTCGCAATAAAACAGAGTTTACCAAATTAATAAGCCTATTACCTTTTACTAAAACGGAGAAACGTTTACTTATAACAGTAATTAAAATATAAAATGAAACTTTTTATAAAAGTTTTCCATGCATCAATTCTAAGTAAATATATCTATAATTCTACACAGTTATAGTATTCAAAATAGTACTTCTTATAACGCAAAACATCTAAAACTGTCAAGCCAAAATTAAAAAGACACTATTTATTTATTTACCCACGCCGGCACAGCCTACTCAGAGGGTTTAAGGCACTGACTCGGACGGCGGGGAGAAAAAAAAACGAAAGAGAAAACATCACATCAAATTACAAAACATCACAAAAAAAATGAAAAGTTTGGCTTGCAAAAATAAAATATTAAGAAAATACTTGGAAACTACACAGTCCAGTCACATTAATGTGACCACCACCTACTTTCG
>BGPR01002839.1:139571-159085 GCA_013235015.1 Araneus ventricosus | reverse complement strand
ACTGTAAGATAATTTGGGCATAAATAAATAATTGTTTAATTATAAAAATAATTTTAAAAACTTAAAATTCAAGTGATTCCTATTGGCATCACTACGTAGGGTGAATATCAATGTTTCTTATTATATATTCGTTACCATATTTTTAAGTATGACATTTAAATTTTTCTATAACAATATATTTTATTATTTTAGGCTCAATAATTCTGATTTTTTCCCTCGCTTTCACCCCTACCCTCGTATTGTTGTAACACGCTCTACACCGTTTTCAAATCAGTTATATACATCAGAATTACTTAAACTGTCTATCCCAGTCCCAACTGGCCTGCGCACAGTAACTCGTTAAAATCGCGAAAAACTGACAGGGAGTGCTTCTGTCAATTTTTTTAAATGCAAGTAGTCAGAAAAAAGAAGAACGGAGTTAGTGTTTGAAATATTTAGCTTGGGTTTCATAAATAAAAAAATTTAATTAACTTTCTTTTACTTTGTTACTTTTATTGCTCTATTTTTACTTTCCCAATACGAGAAGCATGCGAAAAGAATGTTTTGCAGTCGTCTAAAAATTCAACCTCGAAATTTTGATGAATATCCACGGTTTAGACCTGAGTTCGTAAACCAATTTTTGGAATTTTGTGTGTGCATCGGTCTGTCTGTCGTGTAGATGATAACTCGAAAACGAAACGAACCAGAGAAATGAAATTTTGTATATTATTTTTGCACCAAGCTTGCAGATTTCTTTTAGATTTTGTGTGAAATCGGCTAAAGGGAAGATGACCTCACTGACTATCCACTTGCATATGAACACGGCAGTGGCGGCTCGTCCATAAAAGCTGCAGAGATGCTAGATCCCCCTGAAATTATTTAAAGATTGTATTTTCGTTTTCATTCTACTTGGCTTACTTTTCCATTTTGAGAATTCAGTGTTCAACGAAAATGGCAAAAAAGTAAAAAAAAATGTAAAAAGAAGACGGAAAATCAATCAAGAATTAAGAGAGAGACAGACCAGAGCTGCATCAAGTTTTGCCCCTTCTACGGATCCGATATTAACTCAAAGAGCATGGCGAAGCGAGAGAAAAGCAACTCTTTCTCCGCTTGAAATTACATTCATTTGAGGTGCATTTTTTTCAGCTCTCATTTGGCACGACTTCCTCATTTGGCTCTTTTTCATTTTTCCTCAGTCGTTTTTTAATCCAATTCTGGAGGAGTTGTAATTTTTTGTTTATTTATGTTTTCCGGGTACTAATTACGATTCTGAGATTTGCCACCAATAATTTTTGTTGGAATTTTAGTTATAGCCAAAAGCCATAGAATTTTTTCTCCAGATTTTTGCTTATAACTCAAAAACTATCAAGTTTTAGTATATTATCATTATATACCAGAATAGTCAGCATAAAATTTCCTACAACTTAGGTCTATAAAACTTTTGAGGGACTGCTTGTTTCTGAGCTGACGAGCCGCCACGGGAACACGATAACGCAAAAGTGCACCGGGGGTGGATGAAATTTGGAATATAGTTTTATCATCTCAATTCTTAATCTACAAATAAATTTTGGACCAAATCCTTTAGACTTCTGACTTTTGGTATGTCTATTCGTTTGTATGTTAACGCGGTAACTCAAAATCTCAAAGATGGCAAATTAAATTTAGCGCATAATCTTGGCGCCGAAATTGTAGGTACGTTTTACATTTTGTCCGAATCGGTCAGAGAAAAGAGGTCCAGAAATGAAAATTCTCTTCGCTATGCTACGAGCCAAAACACATCACAATGTATAAGTATACGAGAAAGTTAAAAAGGAGAATACTACGGCTGATTCTACATTGTTTCCTTACTTTTATGTACATTGAGGTCGCCAAAAACGATTTTCAACAGAGATGGAATCGGACTATATTTTCACAGTCGAAATGGAATCGTGAGTGAAAAAGATCTAAAAAACGCTACTCTAAATTATTGTATATGGGAAATCCTGTAAAAATGTACAAAACAAAACTCTAAATGAATGAGTGCAAGAAACTGATTTTTGTGTTGTCGAAATCAACTTTCAAGCGAATTTGTAACTGATTTTTTGTACTGTCGAAATTCCTTAATACTAGATTGCAAGCAAACCGAGTACTGTTGAAATGGTCTCTTTAACGTAGAATCTTTATGCCAATGAGGAATTTTCATCGCTGCATAGCGGATAATTGTGCTTTCAAACTATTTTAAGATCTACAATTTAATGTTTCAACCAGTCTTCAAAAGGTAGCAACTATAAGAAAAGTATTAAATTGCACTGTATACGATGACTTCGGAATTTTCAATTAAAACAAGCTAACTTTTACGCTACAGAGTTTAACATTATATAGATCGCAGCTTCGGAGATGGCGCAGGAATAGATTTCAGGCATCGATTATTGGATTTCTGAAGTAGCAAACTAAATCTTGTTTGAGAATTGTCATGTACTTGTTTTACGTTTAATGATAGAAACCGTAAAAATATTCAGTATTGACGTAGATCTAAGTCTGACTAGAAACGCCTATCAGAATTTAGTAAACAGTTATTACAAAAAAGTCAAAGTACAAGGTTATTTGAGCAAAAGGAGCAGATTTAAAATATATGGTGGTTACAAATTATTGTACCAATTTCAAGAATTAACAAAAAAAATAATGTTACAACTTCGGATATTTTTAAAGAGATTTAAAAAGTTTTTCAAAAGATCATTTTAAAAAGTTTTTTTCAGATCGGTGACACGCCGTTCCGGTGGTCATAAATTATTGAAAATCTCCCATTTTTGAGAGCCATTATCTGTGAAACTATTAAAACTGGAAGAAAAATAAAAGAGTGTATTAGTAAGGAATTTTACGCTCTTTAATAAGATAAATCAATCGCAATTCGAAAACTGAATAGTTTTCGAGATATTCAAGAAAAAGTGAAAAAAGAAACCAGGAAACGCGCATCGTCCTCTGTTGATCGGTAGCCAATGCGTATGAAAATCTCTCGCTGTATCAAATTTAGAACGCTGTAATTGTTCGCTAACTGTTTTAAAAAACATTGTTATTTGCTCTCTCATTTAAAAAAGAAACGCCAGTTGTAACATTATTAGTTTTTTTTAAATTAATTTTTGAAATGGGTTCAATAATTTATTACCACCCTGTATTTATTTTTACTGAACGACATATGCGATGCATTAGTGCATAGAGGAAAGGTCAAAATTTTATGCATTCGTATAACCCCGTTAAATGCGGGCGTGCTCCAAAACTTGTTGTTTACACGAATTCAACAATATCGGGATAATTTTATCTTCATGCAAGACGGTGATCCACCTCACTTCCAACACGAGGTATGACAGTATCATAATGGCACAATTTCAGGACTATGGATCGGAAGAGGTGGGCAACATGATCTTCTTCATGTTAAGTGGCCTTTAAGGTCACCAGATCTCACCCCTTGTGATTTTTATCTGTGGAAGTACATATAAAACAGCGTGTATGTATTACCTATGCCTGCTACTCTTCAAGATCTGCGAGATCGAATCCTCAGATCAGTTAATTATTTTAAACAATTTAACGAAAAGTCATATTTGAAAGAAAAGCACAAACAAGAATCGCATCAAACAAGATCACATATAAGAATTCAAGATAGCGCTTCTCTTACAACTACTTTCTCACGCACATAAGCGTGGACGACACAAATTTAAATTTCAAAACAATTGAAATTTCACTTCTTTTCATGCTTAAGATGTATTTTTTTGAAGAGAGGAGTTCAAACACAATTTCTTAGCTCAGTTATTTATTTTAAACATTTTAACGAAAAGTCATATCTGAAAGAAAAATCTGAAATTTACTTTATTATTAGAAAAGAAGTTATAGTAAAGATATAAGATTTTACTTTATACAAAGTCAAACACGGAATTTAAGACATTGAAGGAATACCACTTTACTTGAATAAATCCTCAGGGACTTGACAAATGCCTTTCTGATTTTATGGGAAAATAAAAACCTTTCTGTTGGGCTTTAGACTTTGTTCGTTTAGCCTCGTTAGAATCCATTTATTTCTAGCAGCTACGCGATACGTGATAAACTTATCTTAACACTTCCCATTGGCATAATCAATCAATTCATTACCAGTTTCTAAATATAATCTTTTTCAGAAACTTCTTTAACAAAATGAAGTTTTTCTTTAAGTATGCATTGTTAAATATCGGAGAAATTTTTCGCTTAAATTAGTTTCATTTGTATTTTAAGCGGAAAATAAACAAGGTTTTTTGGTAGCTTAATTTAAACATTGTTACGCTGAAAGTCATTTAAATTAAGGAGTATATTAATATCGTTGCAAATTGTAAATGTGCTGTGATGTCCTTAAATCCACTTTTCGAATTAGTTCCCGAATTAGTATATTAAACTGGTGACATGTAAAAAATTAATTACATTAACCTTACTTAATCTAAATTTTTTCTTTAAATATCTTCTTATTCAACGTTTAGGTCTATTTTGGTTTTATGGTGCAAGGGCAATTATTTGGCAAGTTAATAAAAGTATAGAAGGTTGCAGTAGGAAACTAACATTGTTCAAACGGTTGATAAAAATTGAAGGCAAAAATTTAAAATTTGACATTCATATCATAAAAAGTAAAACTGAATAAAATATAAATCATTCTGAAGAAATTGTATGAATCGGACAGCAAAATGAAATTATTTTCACTCATTTTTATTTCATTTCTCTTCTTTCGTATTTTTAAGGATTTAATTTTGTTACCGATTTTTTTTACTTACTTCCCGATATTTTAGAGTTTTGATATTTTGTATCCTTATGTGTTTTAGATGAAAATACACTATTTTAATATTTTCAGAACTTGATTATCAGTTAATCGATTTAGTTAATTGAATTTTGCACTCAATGCAGAGTGCACCACCTGGTAGAGAATTTGACAAAAAAATGATTTTAAGATTCCATAATATTATAACAACAAACTATAAATTAAAAACTGAAAAATAGAAAATATTTAAATTTTAAAAACCTATTTTTAGTGCACTAATAAAAGTAAGTTTTTTGATAATTTGTTTATTAATAAGACAATTCGAATGCAAGACATGGATGCAGCAGACGAATACAACGTGCGTTTCAAATTCTCTCCATTCATTCCAGATTAATAAAGCTTGTCATACATAAACATTATGTAGTAATGCCTGAACAGAGAATAAGCAGAAATGTTTCCAGTCCTTTAGTTCTACGACGATGACAAATCCGACAATCCATGTATAAATCAGCCGGAAGATGCATTCAAAATATCTTTAGGAATAAACGCGTAATCTGGCATCGTTTTGCTGTAAGCCATTAATTTCTGCAGAATAAACTAGAGTCAAATAAATCCTGAAGTAGCTGAAGGGCTAGCATGCTTCATATCTGTCTATGTATTTCACTGTGCCTTGAATGTGAAAATGAAGAAAAATGGGAAATTCGAAACTTTGAAATTCAGTGGAGTAATACCATTGATAAATTAGAAGCAGTTGCATTAAATTTTATGAATTTTAGCATTTGTGCGTAAAAGCTTGAAATTTCAGAATTTCCTACTGCCGATGGTTGGTTTGCTTTGTCTAAACAAGCAAATTATGGTTTCAATTGAGAATTAAAATAATGAATAATCTTATTTAAATAATTTCGCAAGAACATCTTGTTTGCAGAATGAAATGAGTTCAGTTAATTCATTATTACTTTAAATAACATCCACTTAACAAGATGTTCGCCAGTCATTCGTGTCTACATATTTTTCCTAATTAATAAACATAAAGTCGGTAATTAGTAATATTTAAATAAATAACTGGAATTTAACTAAATTATAATTATTCAAACAATGATCTTGGAATCCTTTTCTTTTTCACTTCTTGATAAATATACATTACATTCAACCTCACAAATTCTTATACCATATTATTTTAGTTACCTTAAAAGCAGTAAATAATAAATTTCTTTGTTTGATCATATTAGAAGCCACGCTTTCAGTTAAACTTCCTCACCATTTACCGGTGCCCTGTAATGTCTCGTTCATTAAATGTTAGCGACCTTTAAGTTACATATAATCGTTTATCAAAGGATAAAGTCAATTTGATGTTCACGGTCGCACATCAAGTGATCCGTCACCATTTCTCTGTGTCTTCTAATGTCTAGTCATTTCCATGTTAATGACCTTTACGTTTAAGCCATTATAAAAGAATAGAGTCGATTCCTGTTGACGGACACACGTCAAGTGCGCCGTCGCCTTTTATCTGTGATTTCTAATGTCTAATCTATTAGAGACATTTACGCCGCACATAATAGATTATGTATAACTATTGCATGGTAAGATCTCATATTTGTACCAATCCCATGTACCCATATATGTTTATCTTATAATCAGGCTTTGGGTATAACTCACCATTTATCTGTACCTTGTAATGCCTAGTCCATTACATATTAGCGACCTTTATTCTTCACATAATCCATTATGAAAGAATAGTGTCGATTTCTGCTAAACAAATGTCATGTGCGCCGACACCATTTCTCCGTTCCATTGCATGTTACGACCTTTACGTTGCACATAAACCGTTATGAAACCAGCGGGAGTGACATTCCCAAAACTTTCTCGCATACGAATAACACGGGTAGGAGGGGGGACACACCGCGCGACGGAAAACGTGCGGCATTCACCTAAGGTGGGGAAAATACTCGCTCCAGGCGTCGCAATTTTTTTTTTTTTTTTGAAAGGGGGAAAAAACCGAATAGGTAATTTCAACGCCTTTTTTCAATCGATTTAAACGAAAATTGGAGACAAATCTGCAATTATGGTTTTAAGACTATACGAAATTTCATTTATCTAGGTAATTTTTTTAAGAAGTTATGGCGTTCAAAAGTATGCGATTATACAAACCGACAGACGGTCAACCCTTTGACGGATTTGGGCCAAAATTTTAATACGGATCTACATTTCTGATGGAAAAATTATGCACCAAATTTTATCCAACTAGCTATTTTGGTTTTTGAGTTTTAGAGTTCAAATGTCCGAGGACACACAGACAGACAGACTTCCCTTAGACGGATTTTGTCCAACATTTGATAGTAACCTACAAATTATGTGTAAAGATCACATACCAAATTTCATCTCCGTAGCTCTAATATTTTTCGAGTTATCGTGTTCACAGACAGTCATAATTCTAAAATTGTGTTTTTCGGACTCGGGGAGGTCTAAAATGTGGAGATTCGTCAAAATCTCGAGTTCGAATTTTTTAACGATTACAATACTTTCTCTTTGTATACTTCGTATACGAGAAAGTAAAAATGGAGTCTATTCCTATTGACGGACACGCTTCAAGTGTGACGTCACCATTATATCTATGCTTTCTAATATTTAGTTTATTATACATTTGTGATTTTTAAGTTACACACAATCTATTATCAAAAAAAAGCTGAAGGATATTGAAATTCTAGTCTAAAACATGGTAGCATAATAACGTTTTAGGCTTGATTCCTGTACCTTGTCTTTCTCTGGCTTGAATGAATCAGTCGTTACTTACTGTGCTTAACGATTTTTGCATCACGCAATTTACAGACAGAATATCAGCCTAAAACATTACCATGCTAATAAAATCATCCAATTTATTAAAAAATAAGTTAGAGTATTAGATAGAAATAAACTAAAAAATCTATTATTTATTTTTGCATAGTATCACGAGAGCCATTAAAATATTCACATTCATTATTAGCGAACTTTCTATTTTGTTTCACGCGGTTTTATAAAGGTTACAAAAGGTTGCATTGTTACAAAATTGTGTTTACAAATAATTTTGAATTTTTTTTTTAAATTAAAGAATAAATTGCGTTGAAACAAAATTGTGTTTAAAAATAATTTTGAATTTAAAAAAAATTAAAGAATGAATTGGGCTGAAACAAAATTAGCATGACTGTAAAGCTAATTTTCTGAATTTCATATCTCTGTAAAAATCATTTTTGTTTAATTACATCTGTATCTCAGAACCAGACGAACATCAAGTCACATTATGCCAATTTTTCATGAGAGCGTACAAGCTGAAAATAATTTACTTGTTGACTACAAGGATTTAAGCTTTTATACCTAGTAATTATAAAAGGAGAAAGTTTAAGAAACTTATGTTATTGTGGCTTTATTCCAAATCCGATTCTACATGCAAAACTTTATTGACTTGAAAATTGTCCTTTTTGAACTTATGTTTATCTGGTTCTGAGGTACAGACATGCTCAAAAGAAGTCGAGAAAAATTTTAAAATTTCGATTGTCTCTTAATTAATTAAAATTCAAATTTAAATTTCTGAAACCCTTTCTTATTGAGCACTAGTTACTACTCATCAAGTAACTATGTGCCGAACTTGGTAGCTCTAGGTCGAACAGTCTGCCCCGTAGAGCTTTTGAACGACTTTTGCATCAAGTATGTCACATGACGCAATGATAGTATGCCAGCCTATAGGCAGCCTTAACATGTTAAAATGGAGTCTACTCTTGTTGAATGACACACATTGAGTTCGCCGTCATCATTTCCCGGTGCCCTCTTATGTCTAATCCATTACAAATTAGCGACCTTTACGCTGCACATAATCCATTACGCAAGGATGAAGTGATTCATGTTGAAGGAGACATATAAAACACACCGTCACCATTTCTCTGTGACTTATAATGTTCAATCCATTATATGTTAGCGACAATTATGTTACACGTAATCCAACATAAAAGAATGGAATCAAATCATGCTCAAGGAATGCATATCAACTGTACCACACCAATTAATATTCGAATTCATTACGCATCTGGTAGAAGTCATAAAATTTGTTACATTACTGCATATCGTAAGACATCGGACATCTAGATGTCATGTGCAGCTATGTTTGTCATGTGATTGCAACGTCACGTGAATTGACCTCATATAATCTTTCTGACGATACTATCTCTTTAACGATATTTAAAAAAATTTCACTTATTACTTGTTTATCAGAAAATTTATGCTCTCTGTGCCATCCGGTTAAAAATAATTCTTGACAATAAATCATTTAATGACCACTTTTTTTTCTAAAACATTGAAATTTTATAAAATTAACTATCTTCATATATTTACATTAATGTTAAACTTAAATACAATCCATTATGTTATATAATATCTATGCAGACTTTCAAAATACTCACTCTTTTGTTAAATTTAACAATTTAAAAATGTCTGTAACTGAAAACGATGAATCTTGTTGGTTGAAAGTTAAAATTCAGCTTAAAAACGCTTAGATAGAGATGCCTTTGAATCACATAAAATTCACAAAACCAAATGCAAGTGGAAAGTTTAAAAGTTCACTTAAATCGAAATGATGATTCAGAACGATATTAAAAGATAAAATAAATTGTTTGTCTACCTCATAAAGTATTTAAGTTACCGATTAATATTAAACATTTTCTTGATACAGTACTGGTTAAACATTGATAATAGTTATATGAGTCAACTTTTACGGAAATAGTCGGCATTTGTTCTTTCTGAATTGATACTACTATTACTGTTGCCATCACAATCAATGCACATCTTATTTTATTTTGGTATTAGTTTAAAAATAATTGCATAATGAACTTGTGAACGTAAAGTATGCGAGATATTATTTTCATTTTATTGATTTATCTTCCCAATTGACGACAAAAATCTATTTAAGTATCCAAAATTTTGTGATAAGAAAATGCCAATATTTTTTAAAAAAATGTTTTTAACTCTTTTTTTAGTGTATTAAAAGTAGAATTATTTAATTTTAATTATTTTCTACTTTTTAATCTTTAATTTATAATTCACTAGCCGTTTTAACCGCGTCTCTGCCCGCATTTGTTTGTTCCTCTTAAACCACAAAATATTCTTAAGGATTGAATATAACGACGCGAAAGTATATGTGTGCTTCAAAAATAGAATGTTTCTTTTAGCTTTTTCTTCCATGCATACAGAATAGATAAATGTGAGCAGAATAGTGGTTACAACAGCTAATAAAACCTAATTATTAACTATAAGTTTTAAAAAGGCATTCGATGGTGGATTGAATTACACAGAAATATCAGATGATCACCGAGTGTAAAAATTAAAATAATCATTTATTCTTTGTTTAAGTCGAACACTACGATAGAATGTGCAGAGATTTCTTTACAAATGCAAATAAATTTTAAAAATGAATAAAATCCTTACATAACTATTCTAGAGCTTTCGGATAAATGACATTTTTATTCTCGCCTTTTGGAGCATATATGTAAAGATTCCGTGGAGTTCCCATTCCAGAGCATGCAACATATAATTGGCCGTGGGAAAAACATGGGGTTTCTCTGTTGATACCGGAAACTTAAAGAGATTGTTCTTGAGCTCTGTTTATCGTTATTGCCAAAGCAAGACGAACTGGAAATTGAAGGCGTTTAAACACAAACGACATATCACTTTGGATAAGAGGAATGCGGGGAATGAAAATGCTCTCTCCTTTATTACAGCCTGTAAGAATAGTTACTTGAATTACATTGACCATAAGCTTGCTGACACAAAGTTTTGTCCCATTGCATAATTTGGGTGGATCTAAATTCCTGAGTAACATGATAGACGAACCAACTTTTAGATTCAACATGTGTGGTGAAATTCTAGGTGGATTCAAAGAATTTAAAAGTTCTGTTGGATAGTAAACAACCTGCTCTTTATTCATCAAATCGTCAACAGATTTATATGTAATAGAATTTCCTGGTAACTTTTTAAGGATAATCTCATTTATTTTAGCAACATTTTCATTCTTAGGAGCTAAAATAGCGCGTTCACAAAGAAAATGATGATCCTTATATTTGTTTGAAATGTCTAAAAAGACGTGTCGCATTAATTCTTTTAATGATGGTACTGACACACAAAAATCAGATGGAATAGAAATTAAATCTGATGCGGATTTTGTAGGAAATTTTCCATCGCCCAGGCTAAGGAGTTGTTTTGTAAAGTTTTCAGAAGGGATATCACCGAGTACGCTCACTCGTATGTTAGTGGTTAAACTTTTCCTTTGGACGTATTGCCAAAGTTCTGAGGCTTTGAGGCATGCATTCAGTTCGTCCGCTGGCGTTGCCCTTGAAATGACAGGTAGAGTTTGACGAAAGTCTCCTGATTGTAAGATAAAAACTCCTCCCATAATTCTATTGTCATTTCGGAGATCACGCATAGTTCGATCAAGAGCTTCAAATGCCTTTTTGTTTGACATTGTGCACTCATCCCAAACGATAAGTTTGCAAGTTCGTAGGACGGCCGCCTCACCTGACCCTCTCATAATTCTATTGTCTAACTCCTCGCATTATTCTATTGTCACGTCCGCCTTACCAGACCTTTAGCTTGTATTGCATATAAGATTCTCAGTTTGAGCTAAGTTTAGTGGTAACTGTAGCGCTGAATGAGATGTGAGACCACCATCCAAAAGTGTGGAAGCTATTCCTGATGAAGAAACGGCAAGAGCTATATGACGTTTAGATCGAATTTCAGTAAGGATCAAATTTATTAAAAAGGTTTTTCCAGTTCCACCAGGGGCTTCAAAGAAGAGAATGTCACAGTTCTCTTCAGCAATCAAATTCATCACTGCTTCATAAGCCGTTCGCTGATCTTCCGTTAGTCGAGGTTTATTTGTTTCCACCATATGTTATAAAGTATTGATATCGTTGTTAGCTTCTAGCAGCAAATCTCTATCTAGAGTACGATGTGCTTGTCTTGTTGGGACGGATAATCCAAGCTGAAGCAACATTTCCCACAAATTGATAGAAACTTGTTTTCAAGCAGTATGAAAGTTTCGTTGTAAATCTGAGGTACGCAATTTAAATCTATGTCTGGATTCTCCCTCTGATTTTGATCCAAAATATCTTCACTAAATCTGTCTTTGTATTTTTTCCAAAGGCTTTAGGGATTTGAAGGTCGCAGGTTGTAATAATGAGAGCAAATAAATCCCGTAATTTAGGGGAGGATCGTGTGCAGATGCCTCTTGTAGGGTCGAATCCCAATGTTGATCGTCTTCTAGTAAACCGAGTTTTAGACATGCTTCTCTGTATGTTTCGCGCACCTGCCCTTCAGCAGTTTTTAAATCTGTGACAAAAATGGCGCTTCTCTGTATGTTTCGCGCACCTGCCCTTCAGCAGTTTTTAAATCTGTGACAAAAATGGCTCCCCTGATGGTATGGAGTAGCAGACGAAGATAAAAACACTCACCGTTATTTGGGTGAACCGTGTATACACGTCCTAATGCAACAGATTCATATACATCGGATGTCTTGTAAAGACAGTACCTTGTTTCCTTCTACAGAATGATTTTTAGACTTATTTCAAGTGTAATATTTAGGAATCTCTGCGAACACTAATGTTTTTGCGAATGTATCTTCTTCGCAGAGCTTAAAGTAAGCTATTAATGTTGTATCTGGTGGTTCAGTAGCTCTTTCGTGAGCATTATCATAAGTGTAATAAACACGTTGGCGGTTTTTGAGGTGTACGCTAAGATGAACGACAGTTGGGTACCGGTCATGAATGGGGAAACGTAAGATTCGCCAAACTGCTTCATTACTGTTAATGTAACGGCCCATTTGGTACCTTGCTATTTCATCATTGACTCCTGTTGTTTAATTGCTAATTTCTACAACAGCCATATCGCTAACCTTGTTGATGTATTTACAAATATATTTGATTGGCTTGACAGAGTTGCAATACTCGACATTGATGTGTACTTCAACATCTTTGACAAAATAGGCGAGTAAGGCACAACCCAGTTATTTTCGATTTCATCTTCATGATATTTATTGATGATTCTTCATGATTCTTAAATTTATAACTGTTGTATGACGTCTTTGTTCGGACTTTCGCCGTCTGTATAGTGGATAACCATCCTCAGCCGTCTGTGTTTAGCAGATAATTTTTCTTGGGTATCGTTTCCTACACTTCTTATCTTTCATACATTTGGATTTCATATTTAGGGCACCGCAAGGACCGTGAATCATATGTTTTTAAACAATTTCGAACAGAACAGGATCTTGTAAATCGGAAATCTCCGCCCTGATAACATTGTCTACATCTCTCGTCCCATGTCCACTCAACCGGTACAGTTGTCGTAATGGCATCAGGCACGGGGACATGGGGCGGTGTTCTGTCTACATCTCTGGGGCGTATTTTCACTTTTAGCCATATCAGGATGTGAGCATGCGGAAGACCTCCTTTTTGCCACTCGATCGAATACATCCATCAATTTACTTCACCATAGATGCAGTTTTTGGTTATGATGTCAATAGGTGTTTGCCTAAACACTCGAGCTATGATCATAGCGGTCCGCTGGTGACTGGCCGTGACATCAATTTACTTCACCATAGATGCAGCTTTTGGTTATGATGCCAATAGGTTTTTGCCTAAACACTCGAGCTATTAGATCATGGCGGTCCGCTGGTGATTGACTTTGTGCAAGTTCTTTTTTTTAATTTCAGACCATGCTATATTGCACGTGAATGGGATAAATTGGTCTGGGCGCCCTTACGATCGTACATATGTCATGGCATCCAGTAAATACTCATGCATTTGCCTTGGTCTGTCTATGTATGTTGCCGGAAGAATGACCATTTTGCCAATATCTGTAACATCTCCCTCGTTGGTTATGGCGTTTCTCAAGTGAATGTATTCTTCTACTCGAAGTTTCTGCTGATTCAATACTAATATTTAAAAGACGCTCACTTTCTATCTTCGCATACATGTATACTATGTATTGATGGAAAAGTTGTCGGTAAAGTAGAATGTGATTGGATGACTCTGTCCGGATCATTATCCGAAAAGCATAAAATTCCATGGCCGAAATTTTCTTATTTCTAGTTAATCCCGTACCTGGGTTTGTTTGTTTTAAATGGAAGTGGTACCCTTCCTCTCCCTGCCAGAAAATAATGGGATACTGTAGAGAGATCGATGTGTCTCTGCAATACATTCCAGACCTTCACCTCTTTTCTGGATAATTATATCCCTCCCATCCGATCCATCCGCACCCATGACTACTGCCACTTCATTAACTGTGGGTGTGTTGAGACGTCGTTCATGTTCTCCAACAGGTGTTTCGTCCGTTCGGATTATCAACTTGCAATGATCAGTGTACATACGTTCTAAAGTCATTTTAAATAATTGAACCCAAGCGTTATGTTGGTGCAGTAACCTTTGCGTATCTAAAATGATTTATCCTCTAGAACCTGAAATCGATTCACAACGTTGGTTGGTTTCAACATTCTCCTCACCAATGAAATAAATTTTTAAAAACTGCGGAGTCCTATCTTGGAACGAAAGCAATGACCCAATTCTGCGGTATATTTGCCCTTGTATTTTAAAAGTTGGCATGAATCCTTCTTCTCGAACGACAGCTGTGGTTCCAAATGATGACATCTTAAAACATGCGTTATATTTTCTAATGTTTTGAAGGAAATGTGTAGATTCAAGAGTTACTCCAGAAATGAGTGAATACAATGGTTCTGGTGGTTGATCAAGAGAGGGTAGTTTTACTCTCCCGTTAGAGCAACACATACCTAGTGTTTCGCACTTGAATTTTTTAGCTCGACAATACTTACATATTACGTTTATTTTCCCAGTAGCTGCTTTGGGGTGGAGCCGATAGTCTTTAATTGGATCATACCTAAATGCCTTTAGATAGAGAACCTGCCGCATGCCTGTTTGTCATTTACATGTTTTGATGGGTCAACACACAATTGTTGCTCTCGATGATCAGGTAACTCAGATGTTCTTAAGATTTCTTGCCTAATGCGTTGTTGCTGAAAACCCTGTTGAGTTTGTATTGGTCCTTCAGATGCCCGTAAGTTTTCTTGTCCTAATGCGTTGTTGCCGTAGACGCTGTTGAGTTTGTACAGGTTCTTCAGACGCCCGTAAGTTTTCTTGCCTAATGCATTGTTGCTGTAGACGCTGCTGAGTTTATACAGGTTCTTCAGACGTCCGTAAGTGTTCTTGCCTAATGCGTGTTTGCTGTAAACGCTGTTGAGTTTGTACAGGTTCTTCAGATGCCCGTGAGTTTGCTTGCCTAATATGTTGATGCGGTAGACGCTGTGGAGTCTGTAAAGAGCTTTCAGTCCACCGTATCTATCGGAATGTTTTTCCTGGTGGAGTAATTGATCCGAGAGGTCCGTTTCTTAGGAGGTATTTTGTAAGGAAGAAATAACCTTACTTAATTTCACATACGTATTATGTATGTTGTATTAACACAGGCAGACATTTTAATATCAACTCTTCAGAAATCAGAATTCTAATTTCAAGAAATTCAGATAACGTGCAAGTAAATGATAATGCAACGTGGTGATGCCAACGCTGATTCAAAAAAAAATTGTCGAATTTTAATTTTTGTTTAATCCTTTCTAAATCTAAGGAGTTAAACTCGCGCGATCACAGAACCAAATATCCACAGAAAGCAATTTAACCTTAACATTGGAAAAGCGCACGCGTTATTAAACAGTGAAATATAAAAATCTAAGGAGCTAAAATCGCGTGATCGCAAAACCAATGATGATGTAGAAATATTCACAGAAATCAATTTAACTTTAAGAACGCATGTTTTTAAACAAAGAAATATAAAACTATGTAACTGTTTAGTCACTCGCGTGCTTTTGCATCTTCAAAGATATTGGAATAAACAAAAGCATTCTTACAAATTGTGTTTAAATTAAATTTCAACATTGATTAAAAATAATAGAAAAATGTGTACGGAAATGCGACAGGTGTCATCGAGAAGATATTTTTTTGAATTTTAAGATGGTGTAAAAATAGTTTCTGGGCGATGATAGGTTCCAAAGTTATGGCGGAAAAACGTTAAACCTTTTACCCCCCTTTAGAGGGGCTGGCAACTTTTTAATAGCATAGTTAATCCTCCTAGGTTCTAATGAACATTTGTGACGAATTTCGTTCAAATCCGTCAAGGGGTGTGGAATTGTATAGGGTTCAAACACACACACACAAACACACACTCACAAACAAACAGATTATATATATATAGATTATTATAAACATCTTTGAATCTTAAAATCAGTATTTTTTCTCAGATTCACTACATGGTGGCGCCACGTGTATAAATTCAAAATTTAATTCAAATTAATTGATTTACAGATAATTAAGTCTGAAAATATTATACAGGGTGGTCATAAATTATTGGACCCATTTCAAAAATTAATTTTTTAAAAACTAATAATGTTACAACTACGGTTTTTTAAAAAATGAGAGGGCATTTTAAGAAGGTTTTTTCAGATGTTTCTAGGTGGTCGTAAATTATTGGACATCTCCATTTTTAGAGCCATCATCTGCGAAACTATTAAAGCTCGAAGAAAAATAAAAGTATTTATTTGAGGGAATATCACGCTCTTTAATTTGTTTAATCAATTCTAATTCAAAAAAACTGAACAGTTTTCGAGATATTTAAGAAAAACTGAGAAAGGAAACCAGAAAACGTGCATAGGCTTCTGCTGATCGGTAGCCATTGTGTATGGAAATCTCTCGCTGTATCAAATTTAGA
Organism: Araneus ventricosus; assembly: GCA_013235015.1. Lineage (NCBI taxonomy): Eukaryota > Metazoa > Arthropoda > Arachnida > Araneae > Araneidae > Araneus > Araneus ventricosus. The sequence goes on along the minus strand of BGPR01002839.1, from coordinate 142,572 downwards.
ACTCCATACTGGTGCGCCACCTATTGAAAAAAACTTTTTTATTTGCTCTCTCATGTAAAAAACACGCAGTTGTAACATTATTAGGTTTTTGTATATTAATTTTTGAAATGGGTTCAATAATTTAAGACCACCTTGTAAGTTTATTGTTATTGAGAACACACAAGTGTACAAAATTTTAAAACACTAAAACATCAGTAAGTGAGGACAAAAAACTCTTAAAAAATTCCGTCTTTAGAAGTATAAAACAAATAAAGCATGTTATAAGCTCTCGATATTTAGAAAATTGAATTATTTATAATCTTGTAAGAAACAGAAGAAGTAATCAATGATTATAACAATACACCTTTTTACGCGCCAAACGCAGCAGAAATAAAATTTTTTAAATTAATTTTAAAAAATTTAATAATTTATAAAATATTATTGATTGTAACTGTTATAATCTTGTAAGCTTGAGAACTATTTTAAACCACGTACATGAGATATTTTTCAGTTTTATGAGAAAACTAGTGCTGCCCAATGCCTCCTCAGGCAAATGCCTCGAAGCGGCAATTGGAGTCGGTGAAACCAGAGTGAAAACTGCCACCTAAACGAAACTAAATTGAATAACTAAGACTTTATTTTTTTTTTAGTAATGCAATAGAATTTTGAAATTCCGTCAATTTTGCGATAAAGTTTGATAAATTTTAAAAAGATTGATATCAAACACATATCTTTACAATTTAATATTAGCCCGTTGTCATGTGTTTCCTAAAAACGTGACCGACTTCCACTTACCTCATTATACAGTGAATATCTTCATTATCTTTGCTGAATAGATATCTCCATTGTCTAAGCTTATTCGTTGGTGTGGAAAACAATAAAAAAGAACTGATTTGCTAATACATTCACGGAGAAAATGGTTAATTTTAAAATCTTTCGAAATTTCACTGACATTATCATTTTGATAAATATTTTTTCTTCTTTTGGTATGCAGTTCTTAAGAAATTTGATAATAGATACAATGCTGCAAGCTATTTCAAAAATTCAAGTTGCTTTTGTGGATTTCTATTTAAATAAGTTTTGCTTTTATATTTTCTTTTGTTAGTACTTGCATCTGAAGGTTTACTAAGGTTTTAGAAATTGATTTTGCATTACACTGAATTTGAATCTCTGAACTGCCTGAAGTTATATATTATTCCTAACTACAGAGATGTCTATTAAAAAAACGTTGTTAGTTTAGAACTTTAAGTATATACTGTTTATTTATCTTTGTTTCATGTTTAAAATTCTTTATTATCACAATAAACCTCGTAGAACAAGAATTTCAAAACATGTATTCTGAAACCTGCAGTTAAATAGATTTTAATTTATCCACGATTCCAAATTTCGCGTCAAAATTTTTTAAGCTTTATTACTAAAAAATAAAAATAAAAAAATTTATTAAACATGAAAATAATTCAAATGGCTATTTAAAAGAAAACACGCATAAAAATCAAAGTATTAGGAAATCGTTCAAATATGGCTATTTCAATAATTTTCCAATGTAGTGATTTATGCTTCTACATTCCAGTGGTTATTAAGTTAATGTCTCTTATGCAGAAGCAGTAAAAGCATATATTCACTAATATAAACATTTTATTCATATGTACTCGTTAATGTAACCAGCGCTAAGGATTAAGCTCATATATACCAAGACCCAACCACATTGCTTCTAGTTCATTATTCAGATCTTTCTTCTTTTATGGTTCACAGACTTCCGACGTGTATATTTATCATTATTTATAAATCAGCCGCCTTCGGCGACCAGCTTGCTGACCGAGAATTCTAGTTCTATATAATTTCAACTGAATCTGTTATGCATAATTTGATATTTATGGTTCCATTTAAAAGGCAGTTTTTACTTCCTAAATTTCTCATTATCTTAGAGGAGTTTATTTACAGATTTCACATAAAATTGACGCATAAAAAATGAAGCAAATTCATCACGATATTTCCAGAAAATATGAAAAAATAATCAGTGTCTTCATTCCTTATCTTTAAGCCATGGAAGAGAAATACGCAATTAAATATTTGTATAAGCAATGGAAGCAGTTTGAATTTCATTGCAAAAATGAAAACTATTTTTGTAAATTATGCTTAAAGATATTTTTAAAAATTTGCTAAATTAGGAAAAAAATCGGACTATATTTGCAGATATATCATTGAAAAAAATTTTTTTTTAATTTTCAGGTGGTGTTAAAACTATTTTTGTGGTATAATTTTTTCGAAAGTTATCGCCAAAAAACACAAAAATTTTGCTTAATTTCTATACTGCACATTCCCACCCTCCAAAGTATATTTATACCAAATTTCGAAGTTCTGGGTCTAATGGTCTACCCTATAGAGCTCCAACACAGACACAGAACGCCGCCCTATTCCCTCTTGCCTGATACCATTACAACAACCGAACCGGTTGAATGGACATGGGACAAAGACAGACACACACACGTTCTCCTTTATTATTAGGAGAGATAATAAGGACATTCTCAATGAAGAAAGGAATCATTCAGATGAATTATGCGCAATCACATTGCGAACTGAGATGTTCATTCTATTGAGCAAGTATTGCAAGTTTTATGAAAGGTGTTTGTTTAGATGCCGTCTTTATCATGTGGTCACGGTTCAGAATTACAAGGTCTATCTCAGAATAGCTCTCTTATAGTTTCAAAACGGGATGTGAATCAAATTAAGCTAAACTATTCCTCGTTTGGCCGTAGTAGGATTGTCGAAAAACTCATTTTAATTCAAATTTTGTTATTTAGTTATTTTAAAGTCATGCAAGTTTCTAACATATTCTACAATACCAATCATTGTTTATTGAAACTGCACTAATTCATGCCCTCCTATCCACACTGGATAATATAAAATGCAATCATTTCCTTTCAACACTAAATGCAGCGTAATAAGATATTAATATTGATGATGTTCACCAAAGTAAGGTACACTGGCTTCCAAACCTTAAGGAAAAAAATCAGAAAAATTG
>BGPR01002839.1:112271-139561 GCA_013235015.1 Araneus ventricosus | reverse complement strand
ATGTAATGTGGTATTGTGGTCTCTCTACTGGTTTCGTAATTTTTGAAATTAACTCTCAGAAGTCTTTCTTTTAGAGCCGATTCAAACTGTTGAAGACAAACCTCAATTTATCCACAATCCCTCAGCATCCGCAACCCAATCCATTCTTTCAAGGTCAAACTTTTAGCTGGCCACGCAATCTTTACGTAATCCCTCACAAAAGGAATTCAAGTCTGTGTTCATCAGACATGCGGATCGAAAATTAAGTTACTCGCGCTACACAATCGAACGCATCGAGCCCGGTGCTTGTCAGCTTTATTTACTCAACAGCAGAAATCAAGTTAGGGGTCTGTTGCGGCGGTGTAAAATGCGGATCTCGGAGACTAGACGTTTTAAGTATTTGTGTAAGCAAATAAAAAAGGATCGGTTGTTTAATTGGAAAGTCAAAAGTTTTAACATTCTGGGACAAGATCTCTTATTTGGCTTCTTTTTCTATGCATATATGAATACATTATTGGTGTGAATGTAAACATCTAAGTATTCGGTTTATTTTGCTATTAATTCCTTTTAAGGTGAGTGTTTAACCTTAAAAGGAATGATTAAATGATCAATAATTACTTATCATTCTTTTCAGTGACGATTATTATATTATTATTAAGTGATATATTAGTGTAGGGGGATTGTGGTAGATTGATACGTCGGGTACAATGATACTGTTATTAAATTTGGATGATTGGAATGGCTCAAGATGTTCATATCCCCTCATATATATGCCACTGTAATCCTTAGCTCACGGTAAATTTTTCGGCCGTGTTAAGACAAAAGTTAATTTACAAATGAATCAAACCGCTACTCTTCCAGTCGAAGTAAATTTTTCTCTAAATACGTGTTGTGTGCTTTCACTAATTACGTTTTCCTGCCAGGGAATCTACTCCAAAAGGAGGAAAAAAACATTTATTTTTCTAAACTGTATTAAGTTTTGAGGTTTTTTAGCGATGATTTTGCGTGACCATTTGCTTTAAGTAAAAAAGTCTCTTGGGGCATATTGATGCAGTTGACTGAGGGGATCATTGATACGCATTTTCTGTGTGTATCAATGCGCCTTAACAGCAACTCCTTTGCAAAATCGTCTTCAGAAATGGAAAAAACTTAAAAATGAACTATCTCAGAGAAACACCCAATTAAGTATTTGTTTTAAACAATGAACACGGTTTGAATTTCATTGCAAAAATGAAAAGTATTATTGTAAATTAGGTTTTAAATATTTTTTACGATTTTTTTAAATTAGAGAGAAAAATTGTACGGAAATTTAATTAATATCATCAAAAAGATAAATTTTTGAATTTTTAGATGTTGTGAAAAATATTTTTGTGCCATCGGGTGCAATATTTGTACCGGTAAGTTCGGGCGCAATGCGCCTCGCCGGCACAGGTAAAGAATACTGTAAATAATATTGTAAATACCCATTAATTTTAATTTTAACATTAAAATTAACCACTGGCCTTCTTGGGAGGCTTAAAAGAAAAACGTGGGAATATCGATGAAAAAACGCTTAGCCTTCGCGATTATTTCCGTGCAATACAGTACGTGTATTATTGGATTTGCAGTTTCAGAGGCATTTTAGATAACCCAGGTTTCGGTTAACTACGGTTTTACTGTACTTCTATAATCGCAGTCACAACATCGTGCCTTTCACTAATTTAATCCACGGAAAGTACTTTAAACTCATAAATCATCTGGTATTTACTCCTCTGGTATTCGTCTCTGAATTCCAGATTCATACATTGAGCTATTATAACTCTAATTACAAATTGGATACGCAGTTATAATTATTTGCATAAAAATAATGCCCTCATTTAAGCAATCGCTTACAGCGCCTTGGAAAATCAATTATCAAATCAATTATCTATTTTAATTACTGAAAGAAGAATCCGAAAGGTATTTTCGAAAATACTTCACCTACGATCAAATAAAGAATCAATGCCACCTCCGCTTTTTTCAAAGAATCAGAAATTAGTTTCATTGCAAAAAGTAACATAAGCTTAAGTTAGTAGTAACAAATTTTTTTCTTAACAATATATATTATCATAAGTAAACATACGTTTTAACATAGATTAATTTTTTAAGTTGTTTTAAAGAAATTGGCATTACAAAATTCAGTAGCCAGTCGCATTTGATTCCACAGATCAATTTATTCTTTTCTGATTATTGTTATATTACGGTGTTTCTACGCAGCATTTTAATTACTAAAACAAGATTTCTAAATGTATTTTCGAAAATACTATGCCTGCTTTCAAATAAAAATTAATACCATCTCCGCTTATTTCAAAGGAAAAGAAATTAGTTTTCTTACAAAACCTATTCTTAACACTTAACTTAATAAAAACAATTTTTTCAATAAACAATATATATTATTGGCAAAAATTAATTTTTTTTAAAACATATTTGTTTACTTAAGAATTTTTAAGTACGAAAGTAGGTTAACCTTTTCTAAAGCCGTGGGAAGTATACTTCCCACCAAATTCATCAGTTTTTAAATGTAATTTTTAAAGTTGGCGTAAGTTCTCGCCAAATTTTTCCATGAAACAAAAACCTAGATATTCCATTTTCTTATCACAAACCATAAAGAAGTGTCTTGACTTGGTGATTAATTATTAATCAATAAAGTTAATTAGCAAGAATTAATGTCATCCAATAAGCTAAGTGAATTTCTTTTCTTGAGTAAAACTCAATCCCAAAGTTATTTTATTACACCCTTACTCAAAAAATGGCCCTATAAAGAGTTAAAAAATTGCCATTAAAAAATTCAGCTGTCAATTATTCGATTCCATAGATTAATTTATTCTTTTCAGTTTAGTTATATTAACATTCCGTTTTGAAGTAAAACAAGGGCTATTTTGGGACGGACCTCGTAATTTTGAACCGCGGTCAGATGACGTTTACAACACCTGAGTTGGCACCCTCTCCAAACTTCTGCACCACGCCAGTGGGAGGGCGTTTGCCCCCCCTATGTATGATTTGGCGCGCAGCAGGCCCAATGCACGGCAGATCTTCAACGGATTCGAGCCTGGAACCCTCCAGCTCTGATTCCGGCGCCTTACCACTAGGCCTCCGCGGCCCTTATTCGTTTCAGATAATTTTTATATTATCGCGTTTTTGCTCAGGGTAGTTTTTTAGAAAACTTTCTTGAGGAAATAAATACAACAAAAAAATCGACGCAAAATGTGATACTTTACATGCATTGGACTTGACTAAAGAAGAAGCAATTGAAAAGAAAGCATTGGAAAAAAAATTCACCCTGAAGTAGGTATTCTGAAGTTCAACCTAATTATTTTTGTTCGTGTTTAAGTGAAATTATGAAGTTTTTTTATTACTTCTACTGTAACGACAGACAAACATGTCTCAAATTATAGTTAAGCAGTTCCATACTTCAAAATAAAAATTCATTTTCTGCAGTTTTACTCCAACTTTTTAAAGAATTCTTAAAAATAATATTTAAGATAATCATCGTGCCATAAAAATTTTATTTTAAAACACTAGTCAAAAATTCCCCATCTATTCAATCCCAAAATATAATTCTAAAAACGAACGTCAACGTTATTTTGTCGTTTTCGAAGGTAAAGAAATTCATAGGATATTATCTAGAGTATTTTGAAAATATTTTTTTTGTATTCAAGAAGCTCTACATATCCAGAGTGAAGTTTTCGCCTGGAGGATCAAATACTCAGGTATTTTTCCTCTTTCATCATATATAGGCCACTTGGGAAAAAATAATATTATGAGAATTGAGTTTTCTTTTCGTAATATTAGATTCAAGAAATATATTCTTTAAATATTGTTATTATTTTATTTTTAATATGTTATATCACGACTTCATGTTACAATATACCACAACTATATTTTATTTTAACCTGTCCCATGCCTATTTTTTCTAAAAAAATGTCTCAAATTTATTTTTATCATTTGTTTTTTACGTAATTTTAGCAGTCTGTTTTTGATGCAGTTTTCGTTCCCCATTTATTATTATTATTATAGCCGAATGCAATAAATAATCATAGTTTTCTTACAAGTTCAGACTTCCTATACACTAAAGAATTTTTTTACTTTCTCTTGTCCAAAGTATATAAGAACAAAGTACAGTAAAACCCGTTAATCGAATAGAATCTATTACTATTTTGTATCTAATTACAGTGTGTAATTTTGAAATGTTGTGAGTCTAAAACGAATTCAAAACTCTATTTATAAGCTACACTCCTTCTTCATGTTCTTTATTAAATTTAAACTCAGTCGGGCGCAATATTCGCACTGACGACTTTGGGTGCATTGCGCCTGACAGGCACAGCTTGGTTGGTTGGTGGTTTTTTTTGGTGCAAACGAGGCCTTACACCCTCTTGGGTAGGCTGGGTCGGGGTGGGTTGTAAATAAATAAATTAATTGCGTTGACTATACTGCGCCAGACAAAATCATAAATTTGTGTCAAGATAAAAGTGACAGGCATAGGTAAACAATATCATAATTACAATTGTTAATACCCATTAATTTTAATTTTGACACTCTAAAATTAATCACTGACCTTCTTGGGGAATCTTAAAAGAAAAAAGTGGGGATATCGTTGCAAAATTTTCTCCTTCACGATTATTTTTGTTCAGTACAGTAAGTGTTTTTAAGATTTAAGATATAAGGTATTTCGGATAACCCGGGTTTCGGTTAACCGGGGTTTTACTGTACTGTACTCGTCAAAAAATTCGACCGACAGATTATGATGTTCCTCCACTTATTAAGATATCAATGAGTATGAAAGAACTTTTTGGAACTCTATCTCTCTCTCTCTGTGATCACGATAACTCAAAAACGGGAAGAACTAGGCGAATGAAATCTAGTATGGGATCTTTACAACAAAATTTTTGAATTCTATCAAAATTGAATTTAAATCCGTCCACAGGAAGTCTGTCTATCTCTCCGCACCTTGGTGTGCCTCGTAATAAGATAATTCGAAAACGCGAGAGCAAGATAAATGATATCTGGTGTGTGGTTTTATTACTGGGATTATGGATATGTATCAAAATTTTGGAAAAATCGGCCAAAAGCTTGATTAGCTGTATATCTGCCTATTCATGTCCGTGAAAAATCGGTAACTCTAAAACTCTGCGAGCTAGATGAGTGAATTGTGAATTTAAGCATATGATATTTACACTAAAATTGTTATAAATCTGTATCAGATACTAACGAGAAGAATACCAAACTAAATATTCGATTCTTTAAATTATAAACTACGAAGCTAAATACGAAACGCACCACTTTGTGTAAGTATACGAGAAAGTGGAGGAAAGTACACTTCCACTGGATTTTCATTAAACTGCTGATTATACTGTAAGAGAATTGTATTTTTAAATACATTCATGTGTTTTAAATACTTAAAAATGTTTTCAATAACATTTCGTTTAAGTAAATTTTTTCTGACTGAATAAAAACTGAATAAAACCAATGATAATTACAATAAATGTAATTATTTAGATCTAGTAATTAAAATTTTAGATTCCGGAATTTCGGTTTGTATCTATGACAAGAGGGATGATTTTAATTTTAGAGCCATTTCTGTTTGTCATTATCTCCAACTAAAAGTCATTAAAAATACCGTCCACTCTCAAATCAAAAGAATCAAAAATATCTGAAACAACCATTCTGCTAGTGTCAAGGCCATTGATAATTTAAATATTAATTTAAAGCTAAACGGCTACCCAGTACACTAGTTTATAATTAAGAAGTAAAGTATGTATTAATTTTTCCTCTCAATTTCTTCATTGCACTGGAAGTGGCTTTGGTACTCATTCCAAACCTTCTAACATTTTTAATGGCTCACCTGCAAATTTATCTGAATAATAAAAACAAAAAAATTAAAATTTAAAAAAACTTTAATAAATCTTTATGTAAAATATACAAAAAAATTTCAAGCCTATAGTTAGTGTTTCCCTCACTAGATGGAGATAGGTGAGCTCATCTATTTATTTTGTTTACATTGTAACGCACGACGTATGGCGTCCTTCCTTTGTTATACAACTGTTATAAGAGGTAAGATTTTAAGCCCTTCTGTTCATGCCTTATTTAAAAGACTGTTTTTAATGTCTTCTTTGTGAATAAATACTTTCTTTCCAATACAGTTCGGAATGGGTTTTCTTTTCTTTCCAATACAGTTCGGAATGGGTTTTCTTTTCTTTCCAATACAGTTCGGAATGGGTTCAGGCCTTAGAGGATATTAATTAATATCAGACCTTAGAGTATTTTTTCTCTACAGAAAACCTATTCCATTTTTGAATCTGCATGGATGTATGGCCTCTGATGCAGTCATCCACCAGATTCTTACTTCTTATCCTTGTCTGCTATAATTTTTAACTCTTTCACAATTATAATTCTCTTTTTATTTATTTTGTACTTCGCAATTTTTTCCCGGACGATGCTGCACTTTTGCACATCAATTAAATTGCTTCTATTGGTTTTTGTCTTTTTAGACATTCATCCTTATGTTTCGTCTTTTTAGATATTCATCCTTATGTTTCGTCTTTTTAGAGATTCATCCTTATGTTTCGTCTTTTTAGATATTCAATCCGTAAATTTTTTAAAATATTCTAAATGGGTATTTGTAAGTTTTCTCCGTTGTTGTGGAAAAAAATTAAATATTTTCAGCCAGAAGACTTAAAAGAGGAGAATTTAGTTTCATTCATTTCTCTTTGAGTTATAAATAACCGCATGGCTAGATGAGCTCACTTAATTTCACATAAATCCTAATCAGCATCCCCATTCGTGAATTCGCTCATAAAGAAACCAACTATCTGCATTGTAAATATAATAACGAAATCTGGTTACTTTATCCCTTCTTAATGGTTCAGCTATATAAAACACGCCTTTTTATATCGGTTATCTTAGTTTTGAACTAGGTCAAATGACTCTCTCTCTCTCTATCTCAGTTGCAAGACGAGATCACAACTGTCGTAAAACGGAAGTGATCTTTTAGAATGTAACCGTAATTCTAAATTACATTGTGAACTGTCATGAATGATCAGCGCCATGTTAAACCAGCGGGAGTGGTCTCCCCTAAACTTTCTCGTATAATCCTAACACATGTAGAGAAAACTAGAATAATAAAAGACGTCAAATAAACTTCCGTCGCAAGTAAACCAAAGTTGGAACCACGCGTGGTTTGAAGGACCAAAACAAATTCAAATCCTCTGCTCATTCTTTTGCGCAACAGGACCTGGCGAGACTCCCTAAATGTTTGCTTCCTTACAAAATCACTCCAGAATTTGTTTTTGGCAAACTGCCAAGTTTCGGAGCGTCCCTTCCTTGCACAGGCATTGCCACTAGTAGGCATGCGCAGAGAGTTAGTTTCAAAACTGAACAAGTATGCGATTATACAGAGAGACAGACAGTCAACCCTTTGACGGATTTGGCCCAAAATTTTATACGGACCTACATTCATGACGATAAAACTGTGTATAAAATTTTATCCATCTGGCTTTTCAAGTTTTTGAGTTATAGCGTTCGCATGACCCCGAAAATACAGACAGACAGACTTCCCGTTGACGGATTTTGTCCAAACTTTGATAGAAACCTACAAATTATGTTTAAAGACCACATACCAAATTTCATCCCCGTAGCTCTAATAGTGTTCGAGTTATCCTGTTCACAGACACACACACAGACACACATACAGACACACACACAGACAGACATAATTCCAAAATTGTGTTTTTCGGAATCAGGGAGGTCTAAAACGTGGAGATTCGTCAAAATCTCGAGTTCGAATTTTTTGACGATTACAATACTTTCTCTTTGTATACTTCGTATACGAGAAAGTAAAAAGTTATATGACGAGGAAGCTATGTAAATGGACACTACAATCTTCAAACTGCCACACCACAATAACGTGAATCAAATCCACCAACGAATGCTGCTAAACAGTCCAAACGTCCACCAGTGGGAAAATGTTTGCTCCTGTGGCGGCGCTAGCGTCAAGCCACTCATTTATTATTGAAATGTAAAATGTATCTTTTGTATCTGGCAACATTGTTATCATTCCAGATTGTATCCGTGCGATGCGATGTTGTCCGCATAAGCTTTCGTCATGTAAATAAGTAGTGTAAATAATGTAAATTAAATGTATATAATTTAAATCGTCTTTTTATTGCAACCACACTTCCGGCACCCTATCTAAACGCTGAACTCCGAATGAATTTAACGTGAACCAGATTCACGAATACGGCTGATCTTTAATGGAATCAGACCTTGAAACTGCGGCCCTCCAGTTGTAATCTGAGACCATTTACTAGTGCAAAATTTAAGAGTGCGATATATTGTCACTATTTGTTTTATATATCCATAGGATGGATTGCAATTATTCAGTCGTAGATATTTAACTTTCAATGAAACCCCGAAATATGGAAAATGAACAACTTTCTCTTTGCGTGTTCACACTTATTCATATAATCCATTCAAACTGTTTAGTCCTAATTATTGACAATTTGGAGAATAACACTGCATTCCTGATAAATAATGAAGACAGAAAATATTTGGATTATGATATTTTAGCTATTCATGCTATAAGTGAAATATAGACTGCGAAGTATCAGTCTTAATTTCATGATCCACGGTGGTCAGGTGGAAAGGTTTCGATTTCGACATCGGAGAATTACAGGTTCAAGACCTTAATCCACTGAAGATCCAGCGTCTGTTGCACGTGAAATTTATTATCTCCGATTAAATGTATTTTCTCTGATTGGGAAATTTGTATGTAGTGTTCCTGCTTAAGTGTCCTCCTCGCCATCCGATCAGGGTTAAAAATTACGAAACCCATCCCAAAAATAGCTTTAACCAGCGGGAGTGGTCTCCCCTAAACTTTCTCGTATACTTCCACAAAAAGGTGATGTTTCCCCCTCCCCCCGCGTGGATAAAAAAAATTGAATCTACTGTAACCCAGAATCCAATGACTATCAGAAGGTTTTTCATTGTGGATTTATAGTGATTGTGGAATATTTAGGTAAAGAATCAAATTCAAGGAGATGCCTACCGATTAAAACGCATCTAATCACACACTTCCGCTCTTGCCGGCTCAAGGACAAAGTGGCGTAATCCTTCGGCGTGCACAGAGATTGCTACCAGTACGCATGCGTATGGAGAATCGGATTAGAAAAATTAATTATGTAATTTGAACGCCTTTTTTAACCGATTGAAACGGCATTTGGGCACAGATCTATAATTAATGTTAGCAACCGTCATGCCAATTTTTATTTATCTAAGCCAAAGGGTTTAAGATATATAATTTTTACAAGTATGCGATTATAAGGTCCGACAGACAATCAACCCTTTGACGGATTTGGTCCAAAATTTGTTACGGACCTGCATTCATGATGAGAAAACTGTGTACCAAATTTCATCCATCTGGCTATTCAGGTTTTTGAATAATGGTGTTTACATGACCGCGGACGGACAGACAGACTTCCTGCGAACGGATTTTGTCCAAAAGTTGATAGAAACCTACAAATTATGTGTCAAGATCACATACCAAATTTCATCCCCGTAGCTCTAATAGTTTTGAGTTATCATGTTCACAGACAGACACATAGACAGATATAATTCCAAAATTGTGTTTTTCGGACTCATGGAGGTCTCAAACGTGGAGATTCGTGAAAATCTCGAGTTCGAATTTTTTGACGATTACAATACTATCTCTTTGTATACTTCGTATACGAGAAAGTAAAAATAACTTTAAAAAGGTACGTAATCTAACTAAACAGCCACATTACATACCTTTGTATTCTTTTCACCAGCAGTCAGTCCCACATTTCCCCCTTCAATTCGTAGTCTGACATTAGATTATAGAAGGCTTGTCGTAAATGTTAGTGCTAGCGTGGTGCGAATGCTTGGAGAGTTAAATTCTGGATTAGATACTGTTCTCGACTTTCTGACCTCCTTTCAGAATGATGAGATCCGTGTAGCGTCAGCACGGAACCTTTATCTAACTAAATAAACTAAATCCAGATGTTCGCAAGTATGTTTACAAGAATCATGAAGTCATTTTCAGTTTAAAAGTATCTCTCAGTTCCAGTTTATTTCTTCATGAAATCATTAATCGCTAGTCAAACCCGCATTTAAGTTTGAGCGACGCATATGCGGTTGCTCCAATGCATTTCCAATTTCTTGCTCTGTCGGAGATTAAAAGTTAATACCACTGCTGCCTTTTCCATTTTTTTTACCAGCTCGTCTCAGGGTAAATAGAATCTTCTTCTACTCTCCAGGGGAAAGAGAGAGACTGAAAAAATTCCATTATAAATTTATTTCAACATCTTCTTTTTCTTTACAGAAATATATGATTCCCTTGAAAAGCAGCGAGCATTCTGCCGAAATCGAAACATCACAAGTGGACCAGATCTTCTGTCAAGTGCCAGAAATTCTCAAGTTCCATGAAACATTTCTAGAGACATTGAAAAGTAGGCTTAGCTACTGGGACACGAAGCAGAAAATAGGAGATGTTTTCGTTGATGTTGTAAGTTTTTTTTACTTTCTAATGCACGAAAGTTTTTCACTGCATTGATTTTTTGGAAGAGTATAATTTATTTAGTATTGCTTCTGTCTGAAACTCGTCTTGAAACGAGCTTCAACAAATATATTTTTCACTTAGTTTCCTTCCCGCAGTGATTTTTTTTAAAAAGCAAATTATTTCAAACTGAAAGAAACTCAAATATTTATTTAATCATTTTTTTGTTATCTTCAGACCTTAATCCTGTTCTTAAATAAGACCTTAAACAAAGATAACAACAACAAGCGGGCTTCAAATTTCAACGAATGTTTACAACTAATAGAAAATATATGAGTTTTCCGAAAATCCGGTCAAATAAAAATGAGGGAAATGATTACAATGTTGTAAACTTATTTTCAAGTAATTCATCCATTTGAAAATGAAAAGAATAGTGTTTGAATACTTATGAAGTACGTTAATTTATTGGAAGACATTATCCACCTCTCAAAAATCTTGACATTAGACAAAATTCATTCAAATTAAATTACATATTTGAATAACATAAAATCTCATATTTCTTTTGAGGCTTCGTTTTTTACATATATTTGAAAAATTAATGCAGATAGAAGGGATTTTTATCAGTTCCATGGGACTTATTAGAGTAGCAGCTTTCTCAGAAAAAATTAATTAAGTATATTTTAATATCTTTATTTTTATTATAAGAACTTTAATAATTATAAACTTTTATAAAAAAGCATATAAAAGCACACTTTTATTAGTATTCTAAACAGAAGTACCTTTAAAATTGTTTTATACTTTTTAATCTTTAATTCATAATTTATTATAATAAATATTATGGAATCTTGAAATCATTTTTTTTTCAAATTTACTACCAGGTGACGCCATTCATTCAAAATTTTATTAAATTGATCGATTAATTGATAATTAAGGTATGAAAATATTAAAATAGTTTATTTTAATCAAGAAGACACGAGTTCAAAACTCTAGCACATCAGGAAGTAAGTGAAAAATTGATTACGAAATTCCATCTTTACGCACATGAAACAAGTCAAGTTAAATAAAAGTGTGCAATAAACAAATAACATCCATCGTTTATTTACCGTCTACAGAAAAAATTACTTGGCTTCTAATTCTGTTATAAGTTTTTTAATTTTTTATTTTAATTTATTGATTGAAAGAACATTTGGTGATTTTGTAATTTGTTAATAATAAACACAAAATAATGTAAAACTGAAACTGGTTATTTTATAATGCATTTCTTCACTTTTATTTCAATTTTCTCTGTTTCTTATAAAGAAGTTTCTGCTGAAAACAGTCGGAGCACTTGAAATTTTTTTTGTCAAATCGCATATTTTTAAATACCTATCCGTCTCCTTTTTAAATCCCTATACTTCTAAGTTTCCTATTTTTAGAAAAAAATTTCCGTTGGGCAGGAGTTTTTGAATTTGAACTGTCATCATGAAAAAAAGATATATTGGGATTCGTATAATAATTTTCTTTCGAAGATATTTTTTCCCGTGAATCGTGAATAAAAATAATTAAAAATGTCTTTTATAAAGAAAATTGTACTGTCTGAAATACAAAAAAGGCGCATCTTTAAAAATGTAATTTATTTGTAAGCATTCTCAAAATTAAAATATCTTAAAAGTGTCATTTCATTTGATTAAGAATTTAACTTTATAATTTTATCGGTTTATTTATTAGAATAATAATGAGAAAAATCTTTGTTCTTTATTAAAGAGCTTAGTTTGAAAAACAACGGATGGAACAAAAAAAACACATTTGATGGATCGAAAGCAATTATTTCGCAGAATTTTGGTAACAGTATACGTTTAGAGGTTAATTATGAAAATAAAAAATAAAAACCAAGTAAAAATGGATATCAAATTATAATCAAATTTGAATTAAATTCCTTTCACTGCTTTCTCCAAAGAATTAATGTCTTCAGAATAGGTAATTTGTTCAAGTATTTTTTTTATTAAATTTGAATAAAAATTGTTTTTGTGATAAACATCTAAATGTGACAGTTTCTAGAAAATATGAAAAATCTCATTATTTTTCAATTCAGAAAAAGCACTTCTTATTAACCCCTTAACCGTCGCGTCTCGCCCGTCATATTGACGTGCATCGAATTATCGCATTTTTAGGCTTATAAGCTAAAATTTAATCATTAATTAGCTTTATAATTTAACACAAAAAGTACGTAGAATCCATAAGCATCTGAAATAATCTATGCCTTCTTAGATGAAAGAAAACGACAGCCCCTTTCCAAAACAGGAGGAGCCATCTTATTAGATAGCAAAGAAAATGCGACTCTTAAATCCACTCTCGGTGTCCTTCCTCATTAGATATCATTTAAATCAAGAACGATTGGCTTAAAAATGAGAATAATTAAATGCGTGATCATATAAAAAAGCATTGAATTTTAAAAAGACAGTTCCGTATCCTAATTTTTTTACAGTAATGGGTTTGTATTTTCTCAAGTAAAGCCCGTAATTTCGTTAGAAAGATGTCTGTTCATTATTTACATCTTACAACAAATAAATTTTCCTTACAAATAAAAAATAATTTCAAGATCACGAAAGAAAAAAATTCGACGGGAGGCTGTCTCTGCGAAACGGCCGCTGGGATTGAGGGGCGTAGACTTCCTTACTCAACTGTGACTTTCTGTGACTAAAGTAGCACTATGTAATTATTAACGCTATAGTCAATAGTGACTATAAGTCCAGTGTGACTATGTGACTCTATCTATGTAAATTTTTTCCCGTGATTTTCACCAACTTTACAGCTCTATTGTGACTAAATCGTAATTCCAAATTCTTTTTGAAATCTTCAATGTCCACCTTTCTCTGTTAAATGAAACTAAAACCAACTCTCTATATTATTTGGTTGCGGAGTTATAAGCGTTTAACTTTAGCATGAAATTCGACGTAATTCAACTATTCTTGAGTAATATTTCAAATCGATGACTGACGCGCATCGGTCGCTGTGGCGTCATCAAAATTTTTAGTGATTTTAACCAACATTAGCTCGACTGTGACTAAACCGTAATTCCAAATTCTAAAATTCTTTTTGAAATCTTCAATGTCCACCTTTCTCTGTTAAATGAAACTAAAACCAACTCTCTATGTTATTTGGTTAAGGAGCTACAAGCGTTTAAAAATACCACGAAAAGCGTCACAATTTTTTCCTTTCCCGACACACCATTAGACCACTATGGAGAGACTTAAGTGTACGTCAAAAAAAATTCAGACGGCTTCTAACAACAGCAATAAAAAAGATTTTTAATGGAGTATTAATTATTTAACGCTTACCGCAAAAAATCAATTATTCGTGGTTATATTGTTTGGATGAAATGAGTAAGACTTGTGATTCATATTGGATTTTATCAGTCAATGTATTTCACTAATACACTTCTTCACTTTTATCAACATCAATCAATTATCAACATCATTAGGAGACTTCAAGTAATCCAGGAAAACATAACTTAGACTTACTTTGATGCGAAGAAAAGTAGAATAACTAGCATAATGAAGTCGCTTTTTTAATATATGGGTTTTATATGACAGCATATTTGATGAAGATACTTCTTTACATTCACACTATTTTGAAGACTTTTAAATATAAATATTTATGAAATTGCTTTGAAGTGAAAATGCTTTGAAATGAAATACTGTTTTTGCAAAAAAATAAATTAAATATTCATCCGAAGAAGCGGATTAGACTTCCTTTGAAATAAAAAAAGAGAACATCTAACATAGCGAAGTCACAAAATTTCAAAATTGATGGGTTTTATAATAGTGTACTTGGTAATACACTGACTGTACTTGAGGGATACACATTCAACTCTAATTTGACGTAGAAGATTTTCAATTTACGAATTAAATGTAAGAAATTATATTAGTGTTAAAAATAAATGAAAATATAAAGATCATCATCGGAGGTTACCAACTTCTCTCGCGACGAATTCTCAAACTCAGCTTCCTAGTATCTTTAAACTGGGCACAAAGCTCGATATATAAAAACTTAAAATTATTTTTCTTTAGTGTTTACCTGGAATTTACAAGTTCTTATTCAATGAAGGTTAAGGTTTCACCCACAGAAATTAACCTTTTCACTAGGAGTAAAAGCTGCATAGAACGGAGTATTCACAATGGAAGTGTAGGACACGGATGTTAATGTCATCATAAAACAGCATTTTCCAGTGGTGATCAATATGTAAGTGTAAATGAAAATGCGCCTTCAGGTGCTTTAAAATACCTTCCAAAATATTGATTGCACGCCTTCGCAGAGCACCCGCCAACCTGTGCTAACAACCTTTTCAGTATTACTGTAGAACTTCAGCGTGGGCGACATTACACAGTCCAATTGTTGGGGGAACATATTTTAGATTAAGGAATGCCACTAAAGACTCACTTTCTTAATTAAAACATCATAAATGCACATTTTCTTTCTTCTAGTTTTACACGAAAAAAAAGAATTTCGGAATTTGTTTAATTATTTTGAGGATGTGAATGCAAAATTGCAAATGGACCTTTCGTCTTTCCCTCGAATGATTTAAAACAGAAATTATAGAAAATTTTTTAAAATTAGTCTTGAATATAAAATAATGCATATATGAGGTGCATTTTTGTCTTCTTATGATGAGAAAACCTGAAAATGTTTAAAAATGAGAATGAGAATGGAAAAGTAATTTCGATTCCAAATATGTGCGTGAAGTTTTCAATTAATAATTTGTCTTTTTTCTAGAGTAAAACGTGTGCTTTATATCTTGTGCTTCGAGTTGGATTGACACCAACTGTTAATAAAACAAGACTAGATAAGGCTTACTTAAGGAAATGATCTTTTTCAATGAATTTTCTTAGGCAATTAAAGATATTCCGAACAAAGCATTCTTCCGTGCTCTTCTGCTCAGACTGAATCACCTTGAACATTTTAATACTTCATTTATTTTTCTTTCCATATCTTTTGCTACTTTCACAGAAGAAATAATTTTTAACTTATACGGCGAAATGAACATCTGTTGATAGGTTAGTCCAGTTGTAACTGATTGGAGTCATTAGATCGCAAAAACAATAGGCAAGATTTTGGACTCACCTGACCACGGTTAAAAATTACGAGGTCTGTCACAAAATAGCCTCAAACGGGATGTAAATATTATTAAACTTGAGAAATGTAGGAAGTCCTCGATAATGGCTATTTGCAAATACGGCTGGACTTTCGCGACCGCTCCACGCCAAACGGGGTCGTCAGAGCGATGACAATTGGAGTGGTATGGTCGGAAGTTTGGATATCCAACCGATCCGTTTGGACTGCCGGGTCATAAATGCTGAAATGTGACCGGCGTAGATATGCCGAGAGGGGGGGGGGGGGTTTCTCGCTCTAAAGTAAATCGAAGCAGGCAGGGGTTGAGAGAAGTAGGTGCTGTAGTGGATCGGAGTGACCCATAGTGGCTGGATTGCATTACGTGGAGCAGCCGTAAATGACCTGCCGAAATGGATGGGCTAAAAATGGAATGTGCGCTCGTGATAAACCCTGCTTCTGATAGTGCCTCTAGATCTTATGGAAGTATGACTTGATAGAAAAGTTGACTTTTATTAATGATCCAACTCTATTTTGTTTGAATTAAAAGAATGTCTAAAACCAAGCTGATTCATTTTTAACTGCCAACTGAAAAGATACATGCTACAAAAACTTCGATGAACTACACCACACAGGGATTTATGGTAGAAATTGTTTAAAAGCGACATTCCTCTCTGTATTATTATCAATAACAATAGCCAGTCATTAGATGCTCATTAGTAACCGCCCATAATTCATACCCCTAAAGCACGAAATGGCTTAACAGCTAGTTATTAATAGACGTATGAAGACAGCTTCAAGCATTTGGCTAATACAAACTCTTAAGTGAAAATCGAGACCATTAATTTACATGATAGATTAGTTGAAAATTGTATAAATATACATTCCACCCTTTTATGACATAGTTTATTCATTCGGCATTGTATCGAAACCCTGTTAATTGAAACAATCCAGCTTAGCACAATCAAATTTTCTGTGTCCCAAAAATTGTTGTTGTATGAAGAATGCTCATATTAATATGGGCTTTGCTAGATTGTATATTAAAAATGTCTTGTTGTTACGAAGTTTCCGTAATTCATATTACATTTTATATGCAAACCGTGTTATTAAAAGAGTTGAATGTATTTCAAAAAGTTACAGGAATGCGCATTTAAAATACATTTTTTTTCAATCGGTAAATTTCTTTGTCCTTTAAAGTAAATTTCTGTAGCTGAACTTATATATAAGCGAAATTTTTTTCATAAATCCTCTGCCCTAATAGTCGTAATCTTTTATTGTGTATTTGAATTTTTAATTATCAAGTATATATATATATATATATATAACAAATAAGAAATAATCATAACAGAAGTGTAAAAGCAACATAATCAACATAAACATTCATAATTTTACAAACTGATAAACTACAGTCTTTGCTTATCCATTTAAACTCGACATTGATTGATTTTCATGACATTGATATATATATATATATATATATATATATATATGAAACATCATTTCAACTAGTGTTGGTTAATCCAATGAAGAGGCAGTCTTTGATGAATGAAGATGAGTTTATTTTATTCAATCATGCTTTAATCGATAGGTTTCGGGTAATTTTATATAATTCGAAAAAATATCAAGCCATTGTTAAAGTATAAATAGACGCAAAGCGCGGTCACCGGCGACGGAGAAAACAAGCCACGCCAAAACAGGCGTCTGGTACGAAGGTTACATGATTTTAAAAAGAGGAAGTTGCACCACCGCAGCGAGATTAAGTAGTATCGGAAAAGAGGGGAATTCCCGAACGTCAGACCGGTTGAAACTGGATTTCAGCCCGTTAAAGTGACAGTTAATTGTGTGTTAGAGTTTAAGTATAAATAATTTTACGGATTAAATTTTGAGTAGCGTTTTTTAAAATTAAGAACGTGTTAATTTATTACAATTTCCCCCCTCCGCAAGGCTCGTACGACAGCAGGGCCCTTGCTATCGCAGACACTGCGAAGCTGGAAGAGTTTAGAAAATTTTCTTAAAACGTTGGAAGATTTATGTAATTGCTTATCATGGCTTGATATTTATAGACATTAAATATGCAGCAAGATATGAAAATAATTTCAATGAAAACAAGTTACTTCTTGGATACAGTTCTTGAAGGATCTTGGTACATCTAAAATATTCTGAATGTAAACACTTGAACAGCTATACGTGAATACAAAATTCAAATTGTTTCAAGAATAATATTTTAAGCTAAAGAGATATAATGTTGAATATCAATGATTAGATTTTCTAATTTTAGTATAATTAAATTCTTCAGAATCAAGATTATCTTGAGAAAATATTTGTTTTTCTGAATTCAAAAAAAATAAAATATTGGCAAGTGTCGTGATAGGTAGGTATGGCAATTAAAAATTATGACTTAATTTATTTTTGATAAAGTAAAGAATTTTCTGTTTAGGAAGAAAGATACGATGGGACATTATAGCCTTCAGAGATGAGCATTCTCTGTTTTTGATGATCAAATTCTGCGCTAATCCACATCAAAAATCTCCTGAGAAAGCTCTTTTTGTTTTTAAACAACCTAACTACACTCTCAATCTGTTACAGCAGTCGAAAGTACAAAAGCTGATCTCCCGAGGCCTCAGAATGGAGGGAGTTGGTGTTTTTTTATGCATTATTTAATTTCTCTGAGTAGAGTTAAATTTGTTTTATTTACTTTTCTTTTAAGTCATGTAATATAAATTATTTGCTCCAACAACACATTCAAACCTAATTTTAAACAAAATTAATTTATGAATCAATTAAAATTTATGAGTATTATTTTCATCATATTAGACATTTTTATTTATAAATATTTAAGCCATTTCTTAATACACACTTTTTTCTAAATTCTAATTTTCATTTTATTATGGGAGAGTGACGAAATGTACGTACATCATGCTTTAAGTTTTAAGCCAAAAGTGAACAGAAGATCCCTGCTTTTTCTCAGGTAGGGATTTAACAGATAGACATGTGATCAAAGCGAAGGGAATAATAGCTATTTTTAGTATATTACGTAAGTGTTTTAGGGAAAATGCCTGGCTGCAATAAGTCGCTGATTTCGTGAGTTGTGAGCGCGTAAAAACGATTAAAATATTCTTTTACTAATGAATATGCCAAAACGAGAGATTTAATATACCTCCAGCGCGGGAAAAGAACGAAACTGGAGTTTTAGAAAAGTGATTTTGGAATACATTAAGACTTTAAAATATATAATAATAGAATTTTAAATAAAATTAAGTGAGATTATTACACACATATATATATATATATATATATCAATGTCAGAAAGGAAAAGTTTTTTAAAAAAATACACTTTTGTTAGTGTATTTAAAAATTGGAAAATATTTTTCGATCAAAAATATTGTGGTCAAAACAAAATCATAATAGGGCTCTGATAGAAATATTCTAAGTTAATCGGAGTGTTAATCTCATTTATATAATATATTTTTAATATTTAAAGAATATTTAGGAATTTTCTTTCATTTAAAATGTTTTATTGCTTAATTCTTCATAGTATTGTTTACACCACCTCACGCTTTTATGAGTTTATTTTCAACTCCATATTACAAAAGTACAAAATTAAGAGCAAAAATAAAACTGTGTTTTTTAAACATTTTTTATTATTTTCTGCTCTTCGTAACATATTTCATAATTCATTATAACAATTATGGAATATTAAAATCATTCTTTTCTCATATTCATTTTTGTTAATTTGAAATTAATCCAATCCAATTTTGAAAAGATAATTACCAATGACAAAAATACAATTTATTTATAAAAATAAGATTTATGAAATAAGTTAAATTAAGAACACTTTTGACATCACACTTTTATTAGTTTTATAAAAGATAGAATTTTTATGTTTTAATTATTTTCCATTTCTTAGTCTTTGATTTGTAATCTATTAGTATAAATTTTATGGAATCTTATATTCAATCTTTTTCTCATTGTCGATACCAACTGGTATCTTTGTTATGGATTAAAAATTTAATTAAATTTATACGATTTACTGATAATTATGTTCTGGAAATATCAAAATATTGTATAAAAAATAAAGTAACACAAAAGTGTACAAAATATAAGACCTCTAGTACAGCAGGAAGCGCGTGAAATAACGATTAGAAAATTCCATCTTTACAAATATCAAACAAGTTAAATAAAAATATGTAATACTTAATACACAGACGCACGAATACAATCTTAAAAAGAAACTGTTCTCAATTCCCAAATTAAATAGATTTTATAGAAATTTTCCGTCTATCTTATTTAATAAGTCGTTTCTTAGAATCCATTACTATGTTTAAAAAAGAGTCTTTCAATCTGATTTATTTTGCAACGCGTTTCTTAGCAACCACTTTCTTCAAAATTTGCAATTCATTAAAACCTAAGTTAGAAATTAGCGTTAGAAACCAGGTGATTCTAACGTTTTTTTTCATGTTCATCAATGATGAACATAAAAAAAGACGTAGAAAATGTTTTATAAATCGGCTAAGGGTGCATTATTAAAAACATTTCATCATTAATATCCTCAAGCTTCTTATAACAGCAACATTCTTTTGTACGAAATATACACTATTTTTACAATTCCAGACGTTTATTTGTAAAGCATTAATTACTTTATCTGTGATACAATCCTTCCAAAAGGACACAATAAAGCGTTTTTTAATCTGCTTTTCTCAGTCTTGTGTATAAAGGACTGAATTTCATTCAACACCTAAACTTTAACACACAATAGTATTTGAAACATTTTTAACAATCCTAACCCGGCTGCTAGTACTTATTAATCCACTTGTTTTCAGCACTGCATTTTTCTTCTTTCCGTAACCTTCGAAATAGAATTTGGAACGGTGAAGAGATTTAATTAGTGAAAATTGTATCGCACATTTTGCAGTTTTTCTTTCCAGAAAAGTTGTCCATAAAAACAGATATATATGTTAAAATATGAGGTTATTATTCACATCCTGAGTTTGGAATTATATTTCAATGGAGTTTCTCTAAAGAGGGAAAGATTCTTCATCACATATTCTAAACAATCACTTCGTATTTTGTTTAGATACATAAAATTATCGTATTTCGTTTCTTTAGAAATTGCCTGTACCCATCCGTAAGTTACGACAAAATTTTGGAATTAAAGTTGAAAAAAACAAATAATAATATTATTTTTCATCAGTCGAACGGAACATAATGGTGTTACATGGACTTGCATGGTACATGTCAAATGCATCCTGCAATTTAATTTTGAAATCCATTCCGAATCTTGCAGAAGGTTAAAAAACGTGACGTCACATTATAGTGTAAGACAACTTGGAATTAGATGTTAGATGTCAATTTAGTGGTGTCATGTGAACTGATTCCTTTAAGCCTTTAACCGTATGAAGCCACTTTAGTGTCAGAAGGGGAAAGTAAATAGCTAAAGCTGTGTTACGTATCATGACATTTTAATACTATGTATACTTTGATTCACATGAAAGTTTTGAATGCGTAGTCTTGATAAAACATGAAGGCTGTTAAGAGGCGAATATAATACTTTTGAGTTTCCGTTATGAAGCTACGCAAGAGCTATCTTGGGACGGACCTTGTAATTTTGAAATTTGGTTAGATGATGAGAAAGACTCATGAGCCTATCCACCCTCTCCAAACCAGAAGGAAGGCATTTGACCTTCGACAGATTAAGCGTGTACCAGACCCGTATATACGAAGGATGTTCCGTGGAAATGGGTCTCTAACCCGCAACCCTTCATGCACATAGCCGCGGTTCTGCCACGGTGCAACCGCGACTGTCATTCTTTGATGCATAGTTAAATAGCAATGACAGCACCTGAGCCTGAACTGCACTCAATAAACTTTTTCAGCACACCACAGTCAGGAAATTCGACCCTCAATGAAAGATTCAACATGTGAAACCTGAATTTGCAACTGACTTCTGGTGTGTACATGTCTTCAATCGCTATTTTCTAACCGAGATCCTCCCATCCGGTTACTATGGCATATCAGTCTTTCTGAGTAACCATCTTTTAAAAATGTGCCTTCGCATTACTTTCTAATCAACTGTTGAATTCCAGTGAAACTGGGAACTCTTGTATTCCCTTAATTTAATTCTTAATTTGAAAATTCTTCATTTATTCAGATATTAATATACTTATATCGTAAAGTACAGAATAGGCATTTAAGAGTATTTATGAAAGGGTTAATTATAAGGAAATTAATCAAAAGGTTTATTTTTTACGATTGTCAGCAAGTGCTTTTAAAACTAACGATCAAGTCACGAAATAGAACTAAATAATGACTTTCGAGAAACGTGACTGTTTTCCTGGAACTGAACATATTCCTCGAAATTCTAAATTTAACACGGACATGATTAGCTTAAGATCAGTAACAAAGCTACATTAAATATTTAATGACACCAATAAATTTGATGCCTGTGTCTTCAATCTTCTAGCAAACATAATTAATTCTTTGAAAACTTTGTTTTAATTTGAAATGTGATATTAAAAGGGTCGTTTCGTTAGTAGCTAGCAGTTATCCTGTCATTACTATATGTGTTTCATAAGTTAATAAAGTGGTTTTTATGTTATTACAAAGTTATTATTTGCAGACTTAAACAATTAGCTAGATTCTTCATAGGAAAACTACGAAGTGAAATGGTTCTCATGATACGTCTTCCGGAAATTTTCTACACAGCCTCTCCAATAACATTATAAACCGGGATTCACTATTAAAAAGGCTTTCTCTAGTCAGAAATACCAGTAAACGTTGCAATTCGTCTGTTTATGGTGAAACGAGACATCGAAATAACTTGGAGCACGACATGATTGTTGGCGTTAGAACGGCCGGTTCAAGCGATCTCCGAAACCACTAATTCTTTGGCTTTTCTCGTTCAAGAGTGGCTCCCGCTACAAAGAACGGCAGATAACCCAAAACGTTTTGAGCAAAAAGTGAAGTAGTCGGGCTTAAGCCACTTCTGAATGGCTAGGTGACTGATGTGCATTGTGTGCAGTAAGAAGAAGACCTTAAAATTAATAAATATCAGTGTAATATAACTAAGGATCATCACAAAGCATAACGATGCTCTCTAAAAGAATGATTTTATAACTAGTTTGTTTAAATAGCCATCGACCAACACGAGATCAGAAGAAGAAATCTACAGGTCAGACATCTCAGAGGCGACTTAAGTCTTAGCTAACTATATAAGTGCAGTTTTATTGTTTTGAGAAGAGAAAGCAAAACCCCATTTCTATGCCAGATCCAGAAGGACGCTTTTTGATCATTGTCCAAATCAGATGAAAGCACTGAAATTAGTTGTATTTTAATGAGTGCGAATACCTTCTTAGCCTCTACTCCAAGCATTAGATTCTGTAATATTTACCTCTGTGTATGCAATTTAATGTCTTAAGTTAACCAGTTGTTTCCACACTCTTCACTCAATTGCTGCATCATTTTAATTGGGCCAGTAGCATAATGATGGGAAGCGAAGGGGGAGTATCTGTCCCGGACGCAAGTTGTATGGGCGACAGTACCAACCACGCACCCATATTCTTAAATATCAATTTAACTTAGCGCTTGTACCGATTTTGCTTGTGGGTAGGAATGTAGCAGAGGCAAAAACATTAGCAGATTTGTTTTCACTTTCTAAGGTCAGATATGACCCGCCGACTCGTGACAAACTTTACAATCTGTGGATAAGCTAGGTCGGCGTAAAATAAAAAAATTAAAGCCAGATATGACGCAGCGGGCAAAAAACTAATACTTAGTCCTGAGTTTCATTTATCCTTGCCACACAATGATTATTTATTAATATTCTGGTATTTTTCTTCTGTAGGGGGGAACACGAGGACATTGATACACTTTTTTTGGAAAGCTAAAAAATTATTTTACCAACGGAAATAATTAGAACTAATACACTATATTTATGCATTTGTTAATCTAATAGAGGATTTCGGTCGAATTTTGGTCATAAATGAAATAATAAAATATTTATTACACTTTTTTCCTGTATCAATCTGCCCCATACAACGAGTACATTGAAACACACGGAAATATAGAAAATAATGATGGTTAATAGGTCTGGGATCAAAACAAAATTTGTGTTATCAATAAACTTTGTATTCCAAATCAAGTTTTAAAAGTTTAACAAAGAAAAAACTTATATTTTAATAAAATTTCAACATTTTTAATGAGACTGAAAAATTGAAACAATAATACCTCAGAAAATAATTTATCTCTACAAATAATACAGGAGAATGTGTGTCTGTGTGTGTAAATATACTTTGGAGGGAGAGAATGTGCACCTCGAAGCCCTTTTTTGAAATTTTAATGAATTAAAAATTAAGGGAAAGTTTCGCATTCTTCCTTGATGACTTTCGAAAAAAAATTGGCACAAAAATAATTTTCAAACCCTCTAAAAATGCAAAAAAAAAATCTTTTCGGTAATATTAATTAAATTTCCGTGCAATTTTTCTCTACAATTTTAATAAATTCGTAAAAAATATTTTTTAAATTTAATTTACAATGATTCTTTTTATTTTTTCAATGAAATTCAAACTGTTTTCATAGTTTAAACAATTCTTAATTGCGCGTTTCTCTTAGATAGTTAATTTTTGTTTTTTCCATTTCTGAAGACGATTTTGCAAAGCAGTTACCGTTAAGGCTCATTTATACACACAGAAGATGCGTATTAATGTGCCCCGGAGTCAACTGTATCAATCTGCCCCAAGAGACTTTTTTACTTAAAGCAAATGGTCACGCAAAATCATCGTTTAAGAACCTCAAAACTTAATATGGTTCAGGAAAATAAATGTTTTTGCCTACCTTTGAAGTAGATTCCCTGGCATGAAAACGTAATTAGTGAAAGAAATCACACAACAAGGACTTAGAGTAAAATTCACTCCGACTAGAAGATTAGCGGTTTGATTCATTTGTAAATTAACTTTTGACTTAACATGGCCGAAAAATTTACCGTGTGCTGAGGATTACAGTGGCATATATATGAGGGGCTGTGAACATCTTGAGCCATTCCAATAATCAAAATTTAAGAACTGTATCAATGTTCCCGCTTATCAATTTACCCCAACTCCAACAACTATTATTTATATAGATGGAGTTGTAAAGAAACCTAGGGAAGCGCAGTTTTATTAGTGCATTTATTTCACTTTTTAAAGCCAGGCAAAACCAGGGGAATGAATATGTAATACTTGGCACTGGGAGCCATTTATCTTTGCTACGCTTTATATATTAATTTTTTAGAATTTCTCCGCATATTCTAGAACATCTTACTCTACAAATTGGTTGTTTATCTTTTCAATTTTATAGTGTTTGAAATTTGCTTTTCCGGAAGCAAATTCAATGAAGAATTAAATAAATCCAAATTTGGTTTACCTGAATACAAGGATACTCTAATAAGTAAATATTATTAATAGTAAGCGTAATATGTTACTAATTGTGTAATAATTAAACTTTTAAAAACATTAAATTAAAGAGGTTGTATAATATTTGCATCCATTTGTTATATAAATCCTAAGAAGCAAACTGGAAAATGAACCGAAGCCCAAGCGAAATTCAAAAGAATTTTTCTATGAAGACAACTAACGTTCAATAAACGGAAAATGAAAACTTTTCTAAATATTAAAATTCTAATAAGTGTAAATTGATAAATGATAAATGTGATCGAATAAATAATAAAAAAGTATAGAATATAAAATTGAAGTGAAAATGAAAACTTACTATTTATAATTAAAAATAAATAAACAGAAGTCTTATAATTAAACAGTAACAATTATAAACGTTCGACTGGAAATAACGATGAAATAATAGAAATGCCTTAAATTTTGTTATGATTTTTTTTGTTTGAAATAAAGGAAAATCTTCTTTGTGTCATCATGGAAAATAATAGTCTTTTTAAAGATGGTGGAAAATCATCTTCGTGCATTGATTTTTATAGGAAATCGTTTGGTGAAGCATTTAAATTTTATTTAAGAGAGAATTATCAAAAACTTTTATAAAATTTCGAAAAAAATTTCCATAAGATCCAATATGCCATCACCCAAAGCACACTTGTACCAAATTCGGTTGGCCTATAAAGCTCATCATTGCTGATGTACTGCATCAACGGATTCACATATTACTTTTAAAGCGATGAAATATACTACAGATTTAAAAATTGATAATATATTAATCTAAGAAATTGAAAAAATAAAGAAATATTCATGAATAATACATTTTATAGTTGAAAGATAAATTTTATTGATCTTTGACATGAAAGAGCTGTGCACCGTGATAGAACTTCAGCTAACACCTACGAAATAGTTTCGAACAGGTGTCTCACGTCAACCGTAACAAAGATCTCAAAAGAAACCTTTTTCTGAGAAATGCTGAAACTTAAATTGCTAAATATATTCTCAAGAATGTTCACCTCCGAGGCATGAAATATTATTTTTATTTCAGAAATTAGGCATTTGTAGCATCTTTCTTTTTCAGTAACAAATGTTAAAGTTAGGAGCGGTAGTGTCTCAGGAACCTGATGCAACAAAGATTCCCGGTGTCGGATAGAATAGGAAAAGGATAACTTTTTAAGTAAATTTCTCGGTGCCATGCATTAAAATTAATTTCTTTCTTAATTTATTTACTTAAAGATAAAGAGAGAAGTTATATAACCAACAACAGGATTTTTAAATTACCGTGTTCACAAGCATGGGTAGATAAACAGACATTCTACTCGTTGACGGATTTAGATAAAAAATTGATACAGATCTATAATTCTGCTGATTAAGTCATATGTGAAATTTCATTTATCTAACGTGTTTTAATCATTTTTCTCACATGCCCACAGACGGACAGACAGGGTTCATTTTGACTGATTTTGCTTAAAATTTTATCGATATTTAAAAATTTTTGTTTTATAAGAACATACAGCATTTCACCCTTCTCTTTGCATTATTGAGTTACAGTGTTACATATACATACAGACAGACAGAAATAATTCCAAGACTTTTATTTTACTCAAGGAGGTTTAAAACATAGAGATTTAACAGAATCTCAAGGTCGATTTTTTTTTAATGATTGTGATACTTCATCTTTGTTTGCTTCGAGTACGAAAATTAAAAAGTGATTGATGATACCATCCAGAATAAATAATAGAAAAAGCAGTTTACAGACGAGTGATTTTACTCAGTTGTACTAAAGGAAAAAGCTCAAAAATTTAAATTTGTGTCTGAGCTATGGTGGCGTGGTGGCAAAGCCTCAGGTTTGACAACAAGCGAGCATTGAGTTGTGTGCTGCTGTTCCGGCAGCTCAGTGGAGAGCAGAGTAACACGAAAAAGAAGACCATGTAGCACAGTTTCCAACGTATCGTGCTATTCATGCGGCCGGCAGTTCGACGAAGGCAGAGTTTTGCATGCGCATAACCTACAACCTTAATTCGATTTCCTTAATATGAGCTATGGTCAGATTCGGATGCCGAATTAGGAATCCAATTACTCTTTCAGAAGTCGAGAATATAAACTACTGGAAAAGAGAGTAGATGAAAAAAAGATGGAGAAAAAGAGTGGAGAAATTATACTGACAAGAGAATTCTCTAATGAACGAATTTTGAACTATTGTGAAATTAGTTTTCATATATTTCAAATTTCTTGTTCAAATTAGCTTTCATATATTCCAAATTTCTTGTTTAAATTAGCTTTCA
>BGPR01002839.1:83124-107093 GCA_013235015.1 Araneus ventricosus | reverse complement strand
AATTCCAAGATATTTAAAAATACAATTTTCTCTCAAATAAACAGAATTTAAAAACTTTGCAATAACCGTGTCTCTTATTTAAAAGCGAAAGATAATTTAATTTCTGCATCTTTGAAACTTTGATTAAAAAAGGGATTTAGGCTTTTTAATTAGTTTAGTTTTTTTTCTCAATAGAGGGAGCCTGGCTTACTGGTTTCCTCCTCTGTATAATTTTGTTTTGTATATCTTTCGGCGCCATTTTTCGAAATTATAGTGTTAGGGCTGATGATGTGTTCTTTTTCTTTCTTTCCTGGGCAGAAAGTAATTTCTTTTTTGTCTTTGCTTTCTTCTGCTTTTTATTCAAAAGACAGAATTGCAGTATTCAATTGTAGTTCTTTTCCTTTTCCTTCGATCTGGGTAATTTCGGTTCACAGAGAAAACCACCATTGACTTTAATGTCGGTTTGTCTACAGAAAAGTATCCTAATTTTTTTGAAATTTAGAATCCCAGCAGGGGATGAACCTTGAGAAAGTCCATCTGCCGGATTCTCTTCTTGTTTTTAGTTTCTTTTTCAGTGTTGACTTTGTCCTGTGTGTGTTTTTTCAATTTGTTAGTTAATCTTTGTTTTATCTTGATTGTACCATTGGAAATTTCTACCTTTGCGCGCACCAAATGTTTTGTGGTTATGTTTTTTCTTCTGTTTTCTCTGTTTTTTTTCCATAACTGTTTTTGTATTTATTGCTTTATAGTGTATTCCTTTTGACATGATAGGTGCAAAAGTTAATTCAGGTCTACAATTCTGATATCAATGCCACAGTCCAAATTTTATTTATCCATATTGTTGCGTTTTTTAGTTACCGTACTGACATACACAAGAATAGACAGACAGAGAACTCGTTGGCAGATTTTGTTCGAAATTTGATATTATAATTATATGCCTTATAATTCTGGTAGTAAGACAATAAGCCATATATTTCGTTACGTTTTTGAGTATTGATGTCAATACTTAATACGGATCATACTTCAGATGCATACGGACGGGCAGATAAACTTACCTTTCGAACCGAATTTCATCCCAAAGTTTGGTGTGAAGATCGCCTACCAAATTTCATCAGCCTAGTTCCTAGCATTCTTGTTATTGTGTTTACAGACAGAAATGGTTTGAGCTTAATTGTTCTTCAAACAGTTAATATTTACATTATTGTGGACTTTCATTGTCCACAATATTGTATTTTCTACAAATTTATCTTTACCTCTTATTAACCTCACTCCAACTTTAACCTATAATTTCACGTCAACATATTTTTAATAACTACGCATGGAAATATTTTAGAATTGCTGTTACCATTGTTTCTAAATAACTAAGCAGGGAAAGATTTTAGAAAAAATATTAACGTGATTTAAGGGATTTTGCATCCACTTTCTTTAAAAGGTGACTTATGACTACAATTTCTTGAGTACCTCAAAAACAAGAAAATATTATTTGTATTTTATAATTACACAAACTTCTTTACTTTCTTGAGCTGAGGTAAACAATTTCTAGTTTTAAAACCTCCTTCAAAAAAATTAGTCCTACTAATTGAGTCTAAAGTTACAAGACAAAATTTCGTAAAAAATAATTTAGAAAATCCTGAATAGCTCCGTGAAGAAGTCTTAGAAATCAAAATATTTTTATCTCGAAATAATTTCAGAGACAGAATTAAAAAGATAAAAAAGGTCTACACAGTGAAACTGAAATAAAATATAAAAAATATAGGAAAATGCCTTCTTTGTTGTTATGAACCTAATTATTTCTATTTTAGGAAAAAAAGAAGCGTTGTTCATATTAATGAAAAAGTAATAAAATATGACCCGATTTTAATTAAAGTAAAATTTGTGATCAAAACCAAGTAACATAAAATAAAACAAATTTCTTTCTATATGCAACACCTTGTGTCCAGGAAACATTGTCCAATATTTTTGTTCTTTGCGTTTATTGAAACATAGAATAAAAATAACTAAATAAAAAGAAATTAAATGCTCTTTTATTAATTTACTTAAAATTAGAAATTATTTCTTATCAAAAATCTGGGGGTCAACATAAGAATAAAAAAGAGTGAGTTTCAGATGAAAATTTTCTAAGCAAATTCGAATTTTAGTTACATTAGTAATATATTTTAATTTTTAATGAATGCTCAAAATTTTTCTTGCTTATGATATTCAGTGTGGCTTAGTTTTTATATCTTATTATTTTTCAGCGCCTAACACTTTTACATTCAATTTTGACCTCAGATTTTTTATAAAAAATGTATGTTCTACTTTAAGATGCATTTATAATAGCGAGTTTTTTAAAATTATATTTCAGAATTCAGTATTATAATTATTATGGAATCTTCTCACCTTTAAGAACTCTTTCGCTTCAGAGATTGAGTTAAAAATCTATTGCAAAATCCCATCTATTCACACATGAAACTTACAAATATGAAAAACATTGAATGAAATTAAAATGTGTAATCACCTGAACGAAAACCATTGTATATTTTATTTAAAAATATTTTAATGCCGCTACCAAATATCGTTTATATGCTTATTTTATTAGAAACCCAAGTGAAGCTTAATACCAATGTAAGCATTTTGAAACTTTTTAAAATCCTAATCATAGCAGTGTAAATAATTGATATTAAAGCGATTGTAAGCATCATGCTTTTAGGTAGTCTACCTATTGCAATGGTTCTCATGACACAACTTCCGGAAAATTTCTGCAGATCTTCATCAGTCATGACCCTAGAACCCAAAACCATCCCTTGTTCAAAAGTTTATATATATATGTAATAAATTAATTTTTTAACTTTCTTCAGTTATTTTTAACGATACCTCATTTTTAATTACTTCTACTTCTATCGTAATGAGCGCACTTCTACTTTCACTTGGAGTCACGAGTCGTTCCGGGAAAATCCCCTTCCTTCTGGGTGGTTAAACTTTCTGAGAATTCTTATCTGCCCTTTTTGATTTCAACATGCAAGCTGACAACAACAGCGCGCCGCTTCGCGCGTTACCTCTTTAATTCTGATCATTTATATCCTTAAACTACACTATATGCCCAAAAGTATCCGGACACTTGCAGATTTTCACATTTTTTAGAATTTCTCCGGAATGGTTTAACCAACTGCCTTTAAACTTCGGACATGTAAAGAATAGACAATAACTCACATTTTACATTGAAGATTCGGTCCTGAGGGCGATTAGGGGGCCGTCTACAAACTGATGAAGACAAAAACGTTTTTGGCCCACCCCGCTTCACAGAATACTGATAACAAGATGAAACTTTCCGAAATCGTAATGTTTAACGTGCGTAATATTTACAGGAATTTTTGTAAACTCAGCGTAAATATTTGGGAAGATATAAAGGTTTTCTTAAAAAATCTCAAATTTTCCCACCTGTTTTTTGCTTATAACATGCAGAGTTTTCTGTTATATTATACGAAACTTACAGAAAAGATGACAATACGTAAGAGAAGCATTTGTGTAAAACTTTGGAAAAGAATTGTTGAATATTACAGGAATTATGAGCAATTTTAGTAAATAGTGTTTTACTGCGCATGCGCGAAACATAGTGCAATTTTTCTTTCACAACTTTAAAGCCAGATATATAGGGCAACTTATATAAAAAGATTCAGTTCAATATCATTAGTATTCAGAAAGATATCGGCATTACAACGCGCACAATTTTAGCTCCTGTCGAAGAGAAGCTAAAAGATGAGGGGTTGTACACAAATTGATATTTTTTAAACTTATATCTTTAAATAGTTATATTGAATTGTATAGTGGTTAGAATTTGTTGAATACCCATGAACGCATCTAATATTCGTAACGAATAAATATATATATATATATGTATAATTATTAAAATATTTTAAGAAAAGAAATTAATTAGATAAAAAATCGTTTCGCCATAAAATAAATATATTTAAAAATATCGTTTGGCCGTAAAATTGTAATATGCAACTTGTTAATAATCATGTAAATAATATAATTAAAGTATAAAATGTTTGTTATTTATAGTGCCTAATTAGCTGGAATTTAAGTTATGCACGCAATTGATAAGTGTTCATGGGTATGCAGCAAATTCTAACCGCTATACAATACAATATAACTTTTTAAAGATATAAGTTAAAAAAATATCAATTTGTGTACAACCCCTCATCTTTTAGCTTCTCTTCGACAGGAGCTAAAATTCTGCTTATTGTAATGCCGATATCTTTCTGAATACTAATGATATTGAACTGAATCTTTTTATATAAGTTGCCCTATATATCTGGCTTTAAAGTTGTGAAAGAAAAATTACACTATGTTTCGCGCATGCGCAGTAAAACACTATTAACTAAAATTGCTCATAATTCCTGTAATATTCAACAATTCTTTTCCAAAGTTCTACACAAATGCTTCTCTTACGTATTGTCATCTTTTCTGTAAGTTTCGTATAATATAACAGAAAACTCTGCATGTTGAAAGCAAAAAACTGGTGGGAAAATTTGAGATTTTTTAAGAAAACCTTTATATCTTCCCAAATATTTGCGCTGAGTTTACAAAAATTCCTGTAAATATTACGCACATTAAACATTACAATTTCGGAAAGTTTCATCTTGTTATCAGTATTCTGTGAAGCGGGGTGGGCCAAAAACGTTTTTGTCTTCATCAGTTTGTAGACGGCCCTCTAATTGCTCTCAGGACCGAATCTTCAATGTAAAATGTGAGTTATTGTCTATTCTTTACATGTCCGAAGTTTAAAGGCATTTGGTTAAACCATTCCGGAGAAATTCTAAAAAATGTGGAAATCTGCAAGTGTCCGGATACTTTTGGGCATATAGTGTATGATTCCTTTACATAAAGAAAAGTAATCTGCCTTATTTTCTACGATGGAATAAATGGATTGAATCAACAAATGTCTTTTCCTTGACCAAAATGGTATACACTTCTCATTTAAGAATGATGTTTCATATATATATATATATACAAAAGAAGCAAACATAACAGAAAATCAATAAAATAACAAACCTACATAACATAATCGAAAAGACATAAAAAATCGAACTGACAATATACCCGAATAAGGATAAAAAAATCGAAGACTGCCAAATGAAAGACAAAGAAAAAAAACATAAATGTGTAATGGTGAAAAAAATACAACACATACGCAACGAATGCGCTAAAAGCTGCAATTCCAAAAGCGTTGTGGTAGATATAGAATCTAAAAAAAGAAGAGTTAAAAAAAAGAGTAAATGCAGTAAAAGCACATTGACGATTCGTCAGGGGATAAATTCAATGTGGACTGCTAAAAAAATATAGAATTTGACATTTTCTTGCAATCAGTGTGGCCTTTGAAGCCACGGGCATTGAATTTCATCCCTAATGTCAAACCAAACCTAGAATTGTGGTTTTTGTAAGAAGAAACAAAAGTAAGATATGACAAAACGCTAGAAAAGACTAAAATTAATATTGAAGATAATAACCCACTGCCGTCTCGTAACAGTATTTTCCTTCCCACAGTATTTCCAGCCCTTTCGGTGCGTAAAAATTATCTTTATCTTATCGCAGAAAACAATAGCACAATAAACATTATTAAAAACAAAAATATCCTTAAAAAACCATTCATTATTATAAATTTAAAATACATTATGAAGTTATTACAATTCCAATTTAGTAAGAGCATTCCTATCTGCACCTTGCGCTTTTTCTTTTGACCTCCAGTTTTTTGGGGAAGAAATTCCTTCTTAATGCACTGATAAAAGCGGTGTTTTTTAATTTTTTTCTCTTTATAATTACTGAAAAAATTATCCCAAAAGCAAACTGAAAGTACTATTTTTTTAATGGTAACTGGAGTTTTAGCTTTAGTTAGTCAGAACAATCCAATGGAACAGTTTTCCATTTTTGGAGAAACCAAGCCTGACATTCTCAAAATAAGAAGGGAGATTTTTCAGTTCAGTTCCGTGTTCTGTTGTCAAAAGTACATAAGTTTTCTAATAAATATTCAAGCTTAATGTGGCAGAAAAGTGCGAATTTAGATTTTGTAGAAGAAGCGGTAAAAAAACTAAATTTCGTACGAAAAATATTTTTACATTCTGTTTATCTTTGATATGAAATTATTAAAAGATAATTCTAGTAATACTTAATTCAAAAATTTTTATATGCCTTGGGAAATTTATTCTATCAAATAATGAAATTAGATTATACTTTCGTTGGTTGATTTAATGTTTCACTTTACTCACTGATTTGGGAAACAAAACCGGATGACATGTAAATCAACACAAAGAATTCGAATAAAATTACTCTGAAAATCTGAATCTTAACATGATAAAATATGGGTTCCATAATCTTGAAATCGCAAGATTCTATCTGAATTCCAGTGCATTTCTGATTGCTCATTTGAATATTGGACTGTAAGCTGTTGTGTAGCATGTTGTTCACACCACACCATAGGAATTGCATATAGCGCATGCTTAAGAACTATTCTAGAGAGTGACTTTAAAATAAGATATTAATTGAACAGATAAAACTGATTAAGATATTAATTTTGCCCAATTACAAAAATTGATTTATAGTTTTATAAGCATAAAAAAGCTTTAAAAATTAATAAAAGTTAATTTACAACGAATAATTATTTTAAAAAATTGTTCTGAAGCGAATAGATTGATAAAAAACAGCATTCTAAAACGAATAGATTACAAACAAAATTTCTAAAACGAATAATTTAAAATAAAATGGTTCTAAAAGAATAATTTAATAAGACTTTAAAACGAATAATTAAAAAAAGACTCTAAAACGAATAATTTACAAAATTTTAAAGAATAATTCTTAAGAAAAATTTATAATCTGAAAGGAGGGATTTAATATAAATGTTTTGAAACAGAATCTTAATTCGCCTCTCAATGTTTTAGAACACATAAGCGAAAATTTTGCAGAAAATAAGAACATATTTGCCTTCGTAAGTAAAATAAAATATCCTGCATTCTACATGATTTCGTTTCATATTACAGCCAAATTTAATGAAATCTACCGAAAGCAGCAATTTTTTTTTAATTTTAACTTTGATAGCCGTGGGCGTTAGAGAATAGAATGATTTGCAGCATCCATTTCCAAAAATGATGGCTTATTTACCAAATGGCTTTTTCTTCTGGAATTTCTTTACACGATTTTCACCGTTAACAAATCAAATTTGTTACTATGTTGCCGTTTCGTATTACTTATGTGGAAATCGCGATAAATGAAATACTTTTATTTTAAGATTAGATTTCAGAAAAAAATCCATGCATAGAATTAAATTTTAAGTAAGGTTTCGAATAGAAAAAAATTTAAAATACTCATATGCAAGACAAAATTCCCAAAAAGTGTGAAATAATATTCAGCTAGTAAAATTACTTGTCTAAATGTATTTCTGTCGCTCAAAAAATAATAATGATGAATAAAGAATTTGTTTTGCAAATATCATTTGCTCAATATAGTTTGTTAACATTCTAAATTCACTGATAATGCTGCTAATTCTGAATAGCTGAAAATTCTGAGATTATTTTTTTCTACGGGTAAATCGATGGTACCAAAAGTCTTCAAAATTATCTGTTTGAAGAAGTATGAAAGGTTTCATAAATTTATAGATTGATTCCCAAAAGGAAAAGTTAAATTTTAAAATAGAAATATACCTTATTAAGTTGAAAGAGAAAATATTTCTCTTTAATTCTAATTTTTAATTCCAGAAATTTTATTAAATGGACGAAAGAAAAAGTGGTAAAAATTGATCATGGAACTCTATCTTTATTGTTGCTACGATATATTTAATCTGATTATTTCATTTTATGAATAAAAAATTTAGTTTTTGTAAAACCTATACTTCCATGTCTTAAAAATATATGACAACAGAAATTAAGTTAAATCTCCGAATAAAATTCTCTGGTTCTTGACGTGATGCATTTTCTAGTCGTTTTTTCTAGATTCGAAGAAGGTTGGTTCATATTTTCTAAATAACTCTATTTTTTAATTCCTACTATTAGTTCACACTCCCCTTATATATATTTATTTATATATCTTGTTCAAATTTTCAATCGTTAATAAAATACTTTTTATTCATCCACTCAAGTTCAAATACATTTTTTTAAACTTGTGGTTTGTGACACTTGATGTTAATACAGTTTTTTCAAATATTAATTCATTAATTAAATTTAATTAATTAATTTTAGTTTTATATGGGAGAAAACATATGTCGCCTTGAGTCGTTTGGTTCGAATTTTTCTCAATAGATGGAGCTAAGTTTGCCAGCTTCTAGACTTAAAATCCTTTGTTCTCTGATATGTTCACGAAGGCGTCATTTTTTCATGTATTTTTGTCAGAGGGTAATGTTGATTACTTTCTTTATCGCTTTTAAGCGTGTAGATCGCTGACATAAGTAGGAATTGACTTTAATTTTTTTTATATTACTTGTTCTAAATATTCTGACGAAAATGCTTTTGTAAATACTCGATTTGCTAAAAAACTTACTCTTATTTTAAGATCAAAAGAATCACTTGGTTAAAATTTTATTGTTTTAAAATATGTTAAAATAGTAAGTATTGTAGAAAAAGGAGAAAAAATAAAATATCTTAACTTATCCGAAAAAGTCCTACAACACCGTGCTTCCTCTTATATGGATTCCTATCTAATATTCGTGTAAATTGTCTTATAATATTTTTTATCTGCTTTTGTATAAATTAAAGCATACAGACATGAATTGCATTTTATTTCCAACTTAACTATGAATTTCCTATTCAAGTAACATTGCTCTTTTTTTCAGCATCCAAGTTATATTGCTTACATTCATTTAATGAGTAATCCTTTTAAAATGAGCTGAATATGGCCATGTTCTGTTGCAATCCATTATATTCCAACCTTAACGTAGTTTGTATAGGAAACCATAGAAAGCATTTGCGAAATTGCCATTCATTTAAGTCTGATATACCAGGCAGCAGTATTTGAGTTAAAATCCGATTTAGGAGGAGGAGGGAAGTATTATTCATTCAAAGGTTCAAATATCTATTTACACATTTGCGTTGTGTAAGGTATCGTAAGGATAGCGTTAAGTATTCCATTATTTGTCTTTCAATCAAGCTTTTCTGCTAACGTTACAAAACTTCGCATGAACTCTTTCTTCATTAGTAACCTCCCTTTTTTTCTTGGCATTTATTTCTCGCATGGAGTAAGTTGGTTGGTTGATTATTAGTTAGGGTTTAACACGTTCGTGCCTCTATATACCATCGATGGTCATACGCATTTGTTGGAAAGATATGGCTGTGTACCGTCGGTGATACATGTTGCCACGTACATGTTAAATCCTTGTGAGCAAAAGTATGCTATGATGTGGCAAACAAATTGTCAACCTTGTCCAGGAAAAGAGGGGAAACTTATATATTGATCAATAATGACGGATTAATGGACTTTATTTAACGTTTAATCGTTAGCCGTTTATGCAGAAAAACACCGTATTTTGAATATATGGGGATATTTTCTCTTCTGACGAGCATAGTATTCTTTCCGACGTTTCTTCCTTTTTCGTTCTCGTTTTCATTTTATTGCATTTTTGTGTGTTTAATGTTATTATTATTTCTCTTTTTCTCGTTAATGCAGCTTATACGCGAGACAGAAATGGCTTCTCATATTTATTTTTAGTCTTTTATTTGTATTTCTAAAATTTGTGTTCGTATTTTTGTATATTTCTCTCTATTATATATTAAATATATGCAGATAGATAAATAATCTTTTGAATTTGTTTAATTGTCGGAAAAAATAATCCTGGTGCAATAAAAATGTTTTTTAATGGTGAGGCAAGGAAGTAAAAGACGTACGTAGCATAATAGTTTCTTCAGCTCGCCTCACCATATTTGGATTTACAACTCCCTTGTTCCCCAAGATTTGGCCCATGGACTACTGATCTGTACCCATTTCCATCACTATGTCCCTGTTTTGCTATGATTTCAGCGTAATAGACAACAGAGAATTTCGACTTTTCTAATGACTGATAATAACAAGGCAAAAGCTTATATTTATGAACTTAATAATATAAGCATTGTATTTATTTTTATATAAAAACATTCATTCATATGAAATAGTTATTTAAACGATGCGTTAAGTTTCTTTATTACGAATATATTCAGAAAAAACTTTTCAAATGGAGCGTTAAAAAATTTTGCTTTTTTACATATCAAGACTGTGTTCAATTTCATGAATGTTACCTCGATTACTTATATTAGGTAAAACTGGCAAATTTTGTGGGATCATTCAAGTAGCGGTAAACAGGTTAAAAAATTATTTGACAAAGTTGATGAGAAAAGAGTGTTAGGCGATTTTTACTTAAATCGGATCATCACAGGCCACGGAGCATTTAAAACCTATCAAAACAGATTCTTCGACAAGAGTCCCTGGTGCTTCTGCGGAAAAGATGAAGGCACTGCGGAACATACTATCCTTAAATGTGATGCATGGAAAGATATCAGAGAGACTTACTTTAAAAAAACAGCAGCTCCATTTAAGAACTTTTGAAGGACAGCCAATCGAGAAAAAATATGAAATTGATTGTTAAAAATATTCTAGCCCAAGAGATGGAAAATGTAATTTAAATGGAAAGAAAATGATAGAGAGGGATTGGGAATTTTTCACTTCATATATATATATATATTAAATGTCTTATAAATGTGTCTTACTTTCTATGTTTTAACTATTTTTATGTAAATACACGTACCTGTTTACTATCCGCAACTGTGTTGTTTTTTATTTTTGATTTGTTGTTTGGTACCGTTTTAATTTGTGGCTTCCTATATTCTTTTCATTTTTTCTTATTATTATTAGTATTTTCATTATTTTTCTTATTTTGATGTTATTTAGTTATTATTCAAGAAATTGTGTCTTGGATGGATAGAAATTATGTATAGGAAATTTTGAAACTACGATAAGAAATTGTGTATCGGTTGATTTAGCATTTTTCTTGTGATGCAGTGTGTTGCATGTTTAGGTTTTAATTTGTGGTTTCCTGCACATATATATTTCTAAGCTTTCTTTTTCTCTCTGTATTTTCGTTATCATTGTATTTTAATTTATGTTATTTGGTAATTAATCAAGATTTTGTGTTTAGGAAAGTTTGAAAGTGCGTATTGGAATTTGAAATTGTGAGAAATTGTGTTGGTTATTTTAACATTTTTTTTCCTATGAAGCAGTGTACTTTGTGAAGAAATTTTGTACTCGAATTTGCTGGCATTCTTGGAAACTGTCAGTGGCTCGATATTTGTATGTCCGTAAGGACAGGTCAAATTACTAGTTATTTATTTAATATTAAAGGCCTGCTAAAAGTTCGAAAATCATTTCCCTAGAATTAAAAAAAAATCAAGTACTTAATTACTTATTTGCTTAAAATCCAAACAAAAAGTAAATTCTTAAAAAATTTGACGGTTTCTTAATATACAGTTCGAATGAATTTAAAAGTCATTACATTATTCTGAACATTGCACCTTAAATGAAATTTACACATTTAACATTATTTAGGGAATTAAGAATTTAGAACTTTTAAAGTTCATTTCCTTTCGAATTTTAAATGAATCTGTTTGAATTGATTTTTGATTACTACTTTATTGTTTACTTGCCATTTTTTACATAAAAGTATAGTTGTGACTGAAATATAAACTAGACAATTTTTGAAATAGAATGAGTTTTACGAGTTTGAAAAGTTCTGAACCTGAAGGCTTGTTTCGGCGAGGAATCATAAGTTTAAGATTAAAATTTGCAGTCTTTAATGCAAAGTATTGAGTTATTAACCTGAATGCAGTATAATTGAAGTAGATCCAAGAACCCTTTCAACAAGAATCGAAGTAAGATACTGGAATATTTCTTATTTAATGGCGAAACACTAAAGAGTTCTACCGACCACCTGACTATTAATTAATCTTCATTCACGCAAGAGCGATGCAGCTATTGTTATTAGCTATTGCTTCCGGCCAGGAAAAAATTCTTTTGCTCCAGCTATTCATCTTCTAATTTAACAATCAATGTGTCTGGAACCATTCGGTAATAATTACTGTACATATATTTGTTCTTTGGTTATTTTCTCAGAGCCACCCACACGAAATCCATCAAAGAACTGCGGATGGGCTTCTATATACTGAACGAGACCTATAATTTAGTTAAATAATGATCTGATTTTTACACAACGCCTTTTTGCTTCAGGGTGGGTAAGAAACGTGAAGTTGTTTTGAGTATGCCTTTTAGTAAACTCCTGATCGCATACAAGATTGCCTTTTAATCTTATTCAAATTTGTTAAATCGTACTCTAAAATATTATTCTGCACATTAGTGGTATCTAATTTTCCTTTTCAATCTAACCTAATTTAAATTATCCGAATGCCGGTAATTCGAAAAGATTAACTATCTTAACAAAATTATGAAGATGTTTTAAACCTCCAGATGCTTAGTTTATAATTTACGAGGGTTGGAATTTTGTCTGTATTCTACCATTTCGCCATTTTCATGAGATAGTGCAATGTTTCCCAAAGTGTGTGCCGCGGTACCCTGTGGAGCCTCAACTTCTTCATAGGGGTGATGCGGGATGTTATATAGCTTTCATAATTTTATTTACATTTCTAAT
This sequence comes from Araneus ventricosus, assembly GCA_013235015.1. Taxonomy (NCBI): domain Eukaryota; kingdom Metazoa; phylum Arthropoda; class Arachnida; order Araneae; family Araneidae; genus Araneus; species Araneus ventricosus. Next base: position 94,483 of record BGPR01002839.1, on the reverse strand, counting down.
TCAGTTTCACAGGCCGCGCAATAGTACGAACTAATAAATAAGTGGTTGGCGCGACTTTGCTTGGTCTCTGGTATTTGGTGTTCATATATAAATGGACATGAGTGTCTGCGATTACAGTGTTATTGTTCAGCTTTTGTTCTACAAATGTATCTCACTGATTACTATAATTGTTCAATAAATTTTTATGTGATTTAAAATCAGTGGCGTAGTGAGAGTTAATGGCGTCCCAGGGCTAGTATTTACCCTCGACCCCTCTCTATCTCATTCATCGACTTCTGGCTTTAAAAACTTAAAACAACCACAAAATATTGTCTTCGTGACGTCCAGAAAGACTGGCGCCAGGGACTGCTCTACCCACCTTGATCACCGCTCGCTGCGCCACTGCTTAAGATGCGTTTTTTTATTTATATATAACTTTTATCAATATTATTTCCCTATTTAAAAAAAAACGTTCTTGTTAGAATTTTACATAGGGCGCCTTTTTAAAAAGCTGAATTCAGCAAGGATGCCGAGAATCAGAAAAGTTTGGGAACCACTGATGTAGTGGGTTCAGCATGCTTCTTTTAGGGTCAGTGGCGTACCGTGATAAATGGCACCAGAGGGATTGTATTTATTTTTCGTCCGCTCCCCAACATCTCATCCTCCGACTTCTGGCTTCGACAGCAAAAAATAAATTTAAAAATATTGTCTTCACGGCGCCCATCAAAATTGGCGCCTGAGACTCTGCCCCTCTCTAAGGCTCTGCCCAGGGAATACTCACACATCAACTGCCATTGCCTTGTTGTCGCTGTAGTGAAATGATGCCAATGATACGCTTGTTTTCCTCATATTAGTTGTGGAACTCATGGAGTAAAGATTCGTGATTGTCTTCTGGGAATAAGCTCATTGATATGCTTTAAAAAGTTATCCCATTAAGAATTCCACGAAATAAAGAAGTCAGTTACTACAGTCCACTATTTATTTGCCGAGTCGATAGAATATATTTGTACATATACTACATACATGACACATTTCCGCGGAAACGCAGATTTCCGCTTTTTCGGCATCGGATTTTATCATTCGGTATTTATGTTTGGCACGGTTCTTTATTTATGAAGTTCAGCTTTTTTTTGTTCCAAGCCTGTGTCATGTCTGATACTATTATGTTTGCTTCTAATTAGCAGTTCGCGTCGTTGCAAAAGTCTCTGTGAAAGGACCTAGTAAAAGGGCCTATTCGTAAGTGTTGTATCTGAATAATAATTAAAGAAAAGTCTGGCTCTCGAGGGAACCAAAAGGTCGTGTGAAAGCATTCCGAAAGGTAATGCGAATATGAAATGCACATGCAGTTCACTTATTCATGAACTTCAAAACAGATCTAGAATCCACAATGCTCTGCGGTAAAGCTTCATCTTCAGGATGAGAGAATCGTGTGTTCGAGATACATTCCGCGTAAGACCCATTGTGTATGAGGACGTACTGCGTGCCATGTCCATGGTCAAAACTATTTACATTGGTGTGACATTAAAAACTAGAGCTAGCTTAGATGTCACATCATCAAACAGGATCCTAAGTATGAGCCCCGAACCTAATAATTCTAATGCACCTTCAAAATGCTAGTCTACTAAACCAGCTAATGAAACCAATTCAGACTCACGTGATACACATCAAATGCGCCAGGCCAATTTAATTTTGGATTACAATACGCATCTAGTAGGACAAAAAAAGAACGTGTTCTCATATATTTAATTCTCGAATAATATTACAATACCGATCAAAATATGAAGTAAAATATTAATAATTATTCCAATCAGCAAAATAAAATCCTTACGGTTACGAGCAGCAATTGCGTGATGTCCAGTAGACTCTAAATTAGAATTATGGCGGGTCATGTTACGTTTATCATGTGAGCAATAATTCATCCCATTACGTTTGGCATAAGGCTGTTACTTAATGTGAATTGATTTCATTATAAAATTTCTCATTAATTATTTTGTCTTACAAGATAGGGAGGGAGTTTTCTGGAGAATAAAAATAATTAACAATATTTTTTATGATAAAAAATTGAGATTTGTAATGAATAAAATTTAAATTTTTTAGTATTTTCGCTCCCTTACTCTTAATAATGCTGAAACTTGCTATAGCTTTACTTGAATACCCATGTTAAGTACGGCGACGTAGATATGAATTATGATGCTATGATGAGGCATATTGGGATGATAATGATGGGTAATTACCAATTAGTTTATGTAAACATGTTAAGTGCAATACCGATATTAATATTCTGCTTTGTTGAGGAGTCACTTAAGGTTGAAATATGTCGCATTTAATTTCCCTCCAACATCTGAGTTAGGGTTGAAAACTTTTAAATCTTCTCTACAAATGGATGCAACCTTTAATAACATACTTATTATAACTTTTAAAACCCGTCAGCACACGCACTGGGACAAAATCTACCCCAGCTACATTTTTTTAATAAAAAAAGGGGTATACTTAAATGACCATTCTTATACATATGGTACCTTTCAAGGTCAAGGTCATTAACAGATAGTCAAAAGACATTTCTTTTTCATTGAGAAAATCGGGTTTTATTACTGCAATAATGCCAGATGGGAGGAATTTTACCCTCGCTTGTGCTCGCGTTTCATTTTAGTTCAGCATTGAGATACGAAGTGGGGGGACGAAATGAGCGTTTACGAACTCGAAAAAGAATTTAGAGTTGATGTGAAGAGATTAGACGAAGCACTATAATACCTTCAACAATGAAAAAATTCCGAAAAAAGGATCCGGAAGTTTCGATATGTGTCACAGAATGGATGACAGAAAAACATCAGTGTCCTGTTCAGAGGGCAATAAACTAATCTGTAAAAGGCATGTTATCATATTTTCTGAACATAGTTCAAACTATATACAGATGGAATGACTAAAATGCTGCAAAGTTATATTTTTATAAAAAATAGTACATATATTATGTAATAAGTATTAGGATTATATCTATTATTTTTGTAGTAATTTTAGACATTGTTTACTCAAAAAATTTCGATACAAAGAATATCAAATATATGTTTCTAAATATTCATACACCTATTATGTGTACTTAAAAAAAGACAGTTGAAAAAATGTTATATACTTTCTCGCAAAATTCGTCAGCCGAAACTATTATGTGTGCAATTTATCAGTAAAAATGCATGTTTAACTAAAGGTCGGTTTCCGGCAATAAATTTCAAAAAGTATCGCGTTAAATTGTTTCTAACTCTTCCGATTGGTTCATAATTTAATATAAAAGCTTTATTTTAGCTTAACCTCTAGGACTCGGCGCAGATCGAAGGAAAATATATCCCTCGTTCGGCTACTTTTAGAGCACAGGAGATCATTTCTTTCCCCCACTAGAAAGACCAGTATGACCATTGACACTCCATGCAGTATTGTTAAGACATTCATTTTACAATGGGGTGAGGGGAAGGGCTGCCGTTTTCTGGTCAATAATGATTCCAGTGTCAGAAAGGTCTCTAGATTTGGCTACATATGTTTCAATAATTTTTTTTCTAAATTCTTCCCTCCCACTTTTATTTGAATGAATTTCTCGCTTTGAAGAACTTGTTTTGTTTTTATAATTATTATTCATTTTGTAATATGCAAGATTTCTTTTTTAAAGTAAGTTCTAAAATTAAAATAGATTTTCTACTCGAGTTTAAAGTACAGCATGTCCGGTATTAAGAGAGTAAAATTGATCTAAATGGGATATTTAATAATAATCATTTATGAAAAAAGGGCAGGGAAAATAATTTTTATTTGTTTCATTCGCAATTTTATTTTCATCTCCACAAATTACTCCATATAACTTCTTTTCAAACAAAGTGGTATGATATCAATTGTTTAAATATAAGAAAAACATTATACAAAGATTAATAATACAGTAGGAAATCGTTATTTGTGTGTTCAAATAGTCTTAGAATTTTTTTATGATCAGTTCTTAATCCAGTCAACTTTTGTCAAGTTACTTGAAAAGCAATATAAATATTTATTCAGTATTAAATATTAAAAAATTAACATAACTGAAAGTTATATATTGCGCTAATTAACATTAAAAAGAAATATGCAATAAAACCTCATATATTTTATAAACCATATTTTCAAGGAGTATATATATTGAAACAGCATTTAATACGTCAAATGTGAACTGAAATGTTATTGCAATCTCAAAACTACATTTCTCTGAGATTGCATTGATTCTTTTTTATAATTTCGGTGCTTACTTGTGCACTAATAAATTATATGACCAGTTACAGATCGCTAAGTTTGCACATACTCTATAAAGTTTGAGATTAAGCTTACATAGTCAAATACCATAATGAATAATATCACCACATATTATCAAAATTACCAGACGAAACATGCAACAGGAGAACAAAATTTGAAGTAAAATAAATTAGAATTTTTTTCCTAAATATTGTACTTCCCAAATTGAAGCCCTGTTTAGTGTACAAAGAAATAACTATCCTTAAAGTCTTTTGAGTTCAAATATGAGAAAGTGTGATTGAAAAAAATGATGAAACATTTCCAGGAAGGAAATGACAGTTTTTAACTTAAATGAATACGTTTAAAAGCTACTAAATAAAGCCAAAGTTCAGCAAACAAAGACAAAGCATTCAACTGATTTTTTATATTCCAATGAAAATAATTTTTTGCTGTGTTAAATGCATTTCTGAATCTTTAATGTTTAGACAAAAATTATTAATATATATTCTTGAATAAGTTTTGTCCCTAAATCAAACTGAAATCTTAAAATTTAAATATGAAAAATTTGTTTTAAGCAATACTTTTTTTAAACTTCTGTTTTAAATATGCAAAAACGTGTTCTACTTTTTAAAACCTTTGGGCTCTTAAAAGAGTCTTTTTTTCTGTTTATAGTATTTTCTTTCTAAATACATTTTGATTCTCAACTCTCTGAATAATTATCATCAAAATTTTCTTCATCCAAATTTTTCATCACATTCTCAATCCCCATATCCGTGAGATATTTTTGAGGCATTCTAAAAAATCCAAGAAACAAACACTAGAAAATTTGTTATCCCTAAACATCGCCAAAAATGTAGAATAAGAGCTTTCAACTGATAACATTGGCGAAAAATATCCCCACCCAACTACGGACAATAGAACTCGCGTTCTTAAATGGGTCGTGAAACTCCTTCCAGGAGAAAGAGGGGAAAGAAGTGTCATTCGAATGCTCGGTACAACACTTGTACCGTAGCCGAAGTTAAAGGAATAAAAATTCCCGGTACAGCGTATGTACCGCCGATTGGAAAAGGTTAATCATATATCGCAAGCTTATTATGCAAAGAATAAGAATAGGGTAAAATTTGTCCCGCGCGTGTGCGGACGGATTAAGGCTCCGATTAAAATGCGATATGATTACCTTTGAAACATTGTCAGAGAGGAGTTAAATATTTACATATAAGTTAGTCTTTCAACAACTAGTGACTTTACAGAAATAGAATTTCGAAAATGATCGGTAGAAGGATTGTTTTTAATACTCAGAAACCTACGTAGGCATATATTTTTTATTAACCCTTTAACGGTCTATAAAATTCAGAAATAACTGTTTCTGCCTGAGATGCATTCAGGACACATAGTTAAAGGGTTTTATAAAATTGGATTTATTGTTAAAAATTTTTAAATGCTTCTTTCGTATAAAATGCATCCACTAGAATTATGATGACGTTTCTACTAAATTTTTAACACATCGTTCTCAAATTAAAAATCATTAACTTAAATAGGCTGTGTATCTTTATTTATTAATATAAATAAATCCACATGCAATAATCAGCAGAATTAAAAACATTCCTGATGACACAAACATTATACCAAAAAATGTCTAATAATATTCGCGAAGGAAATTCAAATACAGTAATCAGCATAATCAAAAATATTCCTGAAAATACCAGCATTATACGAAAAATATGCAAAAACAGTCGGGAAAGAAATTTCAAGAGATTCTAAAAGATGAAATGTGAATTCGAAATTTAAAATGAAATGCTTTCTATTCATAGCACTGTCAACATGAGGGAATGCATTACGTAGGTGGTTAAAACTGCAAAAACGCGAAGAATTCGAAAGTGCTGAATTCTGTAAAATTCCGTGCTATTTGTAGCTTCTATAGGTGTTGTTGATTGTAAATTGAAAAGAAAATTCATGTTTGCAACGGGAATTTTCAGTATTCTCGTGGCAAAAAAAAAGATAGCTTTCAGAAAATTATTCTTTTTTCAGTCTGGTATTTATCCGGAAGAATGAGACTTAGAATAAACTGAATATTGGCTAAAGAAGAAATGCAATTTGATTGCGTAATATGTTTTTATTTTACCGACAATGATTCAATATAAGTTACAGTTTAGACAATGATTCAATTAAATTAATGTGTAATTCTGTAGATTTGAAATTAAAATAAATCGTTTTTTCTGAAAATTAAATGAGTTCACCATTCTTGGACTGTTATTTCTTCGTTTTGAGCAAGTAGGGTCAGTTGGTGTAATTGAGGATAAATTTTGCAGAGTCTGTGATTTTTTTCTCTTTAAAAGGATAGTATGCGATAGAGAAGAGGTCTATATTTTTTTGTGAGTGCCTAAACATATTCTGCAAGGCTTACTAAACATTACTTCCTTTCAAAAATAATTTATTATTTAATCAACCTCACTTTTAAGAGAATTCTTATTTTACCCCGAAATGTTCCCAATTACCCCAGAGATGCGGGGTAATTGAGAACATTATTTTGTCTTCTAATCACAGTAACGAATTGATTGGAAGAGAACATATTTGAAATGATTAGAAATTACTGTATATTGCCTCAAAATGCATTTAACTGCATTTTTCCAGTTATCACAAAGTGCTATTTTTCAAAAGCTTTTCAGCAAAATTTTCTTCTATTTCATGAAATATCGAAGTAAACTATTATAAACATTTACTACTTTCAATTTGGTGTAATTTATAAACATTCTAATTCAAATTTTGCCTGGGAAAGTTGGGAAATAAGTCTTTATAGAAGCTGAAATAACTGAACGTTATGACACACAAGAAGGAAAAAAGTAAGACTTAAAAATTATACATAAAATTTAGCAAAAACAAATAGTTCAATTTAGAAGTATAAAGTAGATTTTCCTCTTGAAATTGAACGTTCTATTCACTATTCTACCAACTTTTCTTTGACATTTACACTACTTCAAAGCCAAATAATTCGTTCCTACAATCTACTTCAAAGATACGATCTGGGAGTAAAGCTTTTAATTGACTCTCGGAAATGGAAAACTGGTCATTCACCACCGAAACAAATGTTGATTTAGCCAAACTGGTGGTTTTCAAACCTGTCATATCATATTCACCATTGTCAACTTTTTGAATCCCGCAGACGAACGAATAATTTGACGTCATTCTAGCACCTCCAACGTTACTGTTAAAAACAAATATATTAATTGAAAAATCAACCATGGATGATTTTTCAATACTTCCTCCATCTCCGCAGCATATTCTTCTTCTTTCTTATTAAAAAGAGCCAAAATCCTCATCTTCAGATTCTTCCATCAGTGTCACGTTTTCTTCTTTCTCGTCATCAGTTTCTTGCTTTCTTCCATATTTGAAGTCAAACAGCTTCATATGATTATTAACAAACAACTTTCATACGGAAAAAAAATAATATGTGGGTTCTCATCACTTGGTAAAATGTTTTAAAATATCAATTGTTAGTTTGTCATAAGACAGTGAACTTTGCTGATGGGGCAGAACGTAACCGCATTTCTATATTTAAAATTGCTACCATCAAATAATAAATTGTTCCAATTACATAAAAATACAGGTTTAAGTAACATTAGAAGCCTATTCCCAATTACCCCGCAGTGAAAATTTTCAGGGGTAATTAAAAACATTAACCTGTCCCTCAAGATGACATCCAAAAATGAAAACTGAAGTTTCCTCGCAATCGTTATATCCTACAGATCTGAGAAATATATAACTCGGCAACTTAGCTTGTATATAACCGGCATACAGAACGAAATATGAAACTTAAGAAAATTTTATTGTACTTTCCTGGACACGGTTGCAATTAAAGGTGACAAACGTTACCAAATAACATTCATAAAAGTAGTAAAGTGTATATCTTCTTCCTCTAGAGACTCTTAACCAAAGTACTCACTTTTCAGTTCGCTAGGGCCTCACCAGTGCACTCTGTAGTCCCCATTCCCAATTATTACTTGTTCGAAATTTCTCCGCCTGACCCTATGCGATAAAAATATGGACGTAAAAAGTTATATCAGTAATAGCCTTTTCGAGTGGATTGCTGCCCCTATTACTTTATTTATTTTTATGAAATTCCATCATTAATACATTTGTATTTTTCTTATATTTTGTATATAGTGTTAATTTTTATGCTTATTTAAATAATTAGTCTTTGTGCAATGAAAAATTTGATATACTCGTATGTCAGGGCTTCTAAAATATATTCCACTCGCGACCCCATTTCCTTCAAAAATATTTCGCCACGACTCAAAGTTGGAATTTTTTTAAAATTGAAACATTAATTAATGCATCGAAACCTCTATAATACGCCGATTTTCCTTTGCCTCATTTATTCGTATTCAATTAAACTGTTAAAAAGCTTTTTATAGTTTCGTAAGTATTCGATAATGCGTCATCTTTAAACCATAGGAGAAAAATTTTTAAAGATAAAAATTCATTTCAGGATGAATAATTTGAATCCAGAATCAAACTTCTCTATAATCGACAATAGCAAAATTTTTTTCGAAGTAAAATTAAAGTTTCCTTGCAAACTTACCTAGAATGATAGAGAAACCAAAAAGCACTATTAAAATAAAGATAATTATTTTAATTTCAGTCTATTGATATAAAATGCAAAGTATCACAATATATCCAGTAATGAGAGTTACCCTTTGTTATATGTGCTTTGATAAAAAAAAAATAAAAAAAAGTATTTACATATGGCTACCAGGGCCGGATTAAGCCTTGTGGGGTCCCTTTCCTCTCCCATCTTCTGAAACCAAATATTTTTTATTGTTTTTAATTAATCTCTATATAAGCAGTTCTTAAGTGGCAAATATTATGAAGAACTGAAATAATAGAACATTTAATTCCGGGCCTCCTTAAAGAGAGTTGGTTTCAGTACCTTGCGTATAAAAAACTAAAAATTTAAATTTAAAAAATCATTAAAATAAAATGGTAAAAATATTATAAAATTTTTAAACATAATCTAAATAGTGTAATACAGTTTGCCAGGACAGAAGACTTGTGACTCAGTTAGGAAACTGCAAAAAAATTGAAGCCATGGAAAAAATTCTAAGAATAATGTCCTGAAATTTAAACGTTACTTGGTATTTATTTGAATAAGTTCGAGTACATGAAGGCTTGTAAATTAAATTAAAGCACTAAATTAAATTAGCCTGAAAATTCCACCAAAAACTCTCGAGACCTTGAGGCCCCCTAAAGTTGCAGGGCCCCTAGGCAGTTGCTTAGTTTGACTATTTCATAATCCGGTTCTGATAGTTATACAAGAAGGGCTATTTCAGTTAAATTACTGTAATTATTATCATAATATGTTGCTGAATTGCTTCAATTGGAATAAAAAATTTGGAATTCTTAAAATATTGAAATTTAATTAATATTATCTGCAATTATATTCATAATAATTTACAAAACTGATGGAAAACTTAGAACACCACCTCACTCTTCGAGATCTTACACCAGTCCAATATATAAACTTTTTAAACACCACAAATTTACAAAGTACCAGTTCTGCCAACTCGGCGAATCTTCACACAGAACTCGAATTATCGATCCTTTGCGCTGAAATTCGAAATTTTGAACAAGACACTGTAATCGAATTGAGATTAAAATGCTTATATATATAGTGTAGTTCATATTTCGAATTTCATATGTATTACTTATCGCATTCGGCAAGCCAGTTCCATATTGATGAAGAAAATAACTGTTTTTATATGACTTTAGTTACTGTAAATAAAAAAAAATCTGAATTAGCCTATGAAGTGGTGACTATTACAAAAGAAGTATCTGACTGCTAATTGCCGCTATTTATAACTAATTTTTCGGTGAAATTCGGTCTTGAGTTATCTTTAGGGATTATGGACCAAATATTTTTTTTAAAAAGATCTTATTATTATGTTGTTGGTGATGGAAAAACTAAAAAAATCGTAGGTAAGAATGTAAGCATTCAATTTCCTCTTCTGTTACAATCCAAATCCATCTACTGCGATTTAATCGTAACCCTCTGTCGCATATTCTGTTTTCATGTATGAATGCAGTAAAAATTAATTCTTTCATCAGATAAAATCCATTCTAGAAATCATCTACATAAATAAAAGTGAAAATAAAAAAACTATTTGTGCGCTTTGGAAACCCCCACTACTGAATAGATTTTTTTCAAATTTTGCCCACAAATATTATAAAGCATGACGAAGATTTTAGAGGAGGTTCTGTGACAAATAATTAAACATTTTTTACTAATTGAAAATTATTTTTCCATATATAGAAAAGATTATTTTATCTTTAATGTTGGCATTCATCTCGAATGAAAATATTTTATAGACATTTATTTATTACTTTACAGAGTTGTAAATATATTAATGATATTTTATATAATTTGTCAATATCTATTTGCCCCCGAGTTGCTACTCGCCATGTTTAATTTAATTTTGAATCATTTTTTAAAAATTTTCTATAACTTATGGGAAAATATTAGCTTTTGGCTGTTTTGCAGTCGTTTTTTTCAATCGTTTGATACAGTCTGTAATTTTCTGAGAAGTTGTGAGATTTAAAAGTTGTTTGGTGGAACTGATGTTGCCATTCTAATTAAAAATGAAACTGTAGAACGTATGAGGGTTTTGTGTATTATAATATTTTATATAAAATAATTTTTACATTAAAAATATTGTAAATATGTTTTTAAAATGTTGTTTTTAACGTGCGCGTTGGCATTTCGTCGAGTGGTAAAATTAAATATATTCTTACTTTCTTGCATATGGTGTTTATACCACTAACATTAAAGCCAAATTAATCTTTTCTATACGAGGAAATTTAATTTTAATTAATAAAAAATTAACTACTTAAATAGTTTTTAAACAAATTTTCGCTAAAACCTTCCCTATGCTTGAAAATATTTGCGACCAAATTTCGAAGAAAATCTATTGACTAGTTTGGATTTCTGTAGCGTACAAGCTATTAATGAATTTAGCTTTTTTTCACACGTGTCTTTGTAATACTGTAAAAGTCCTAAGTTTTAAGGAAATTGTGAAAAATTATGATAAGAATTTCTGTTATACCGTAAAAGAATATGAATTTCTGTTATACCGTAAAAGAATATGAATTT
>BGPR01002839.1:54523-83114 GCA_013235015.1 Araneus ventricosus | reverse complement strand
TCATTCATGTTTTTCCCGCGCGCTACCTCTGGACGGGAGTAATTTGTTTATGGTTATACCCTAAAATAAATCTGGGTATCCATTTTAGATGTCGACTTCATTTAGATAGAGAAAAGTGAACTATTTTAGTGAGATACGAAACGCTAATAAAAAAATCAGTAATCGCTACAGTTTTCTATTAAAATTTCAGTAGTTTTCGAATATATAAAAGCATTTCTTGAAAATTAACTTCCAAATGAAATAGCAAAATAAAACTCAGCTTTATTAAAATTGTATTTTAAATTACCATAATGAAAACTTAAGTAAAAGACTAAAACGTAGAAAAATTAATTAGTGTAAAAGATTTGTAAAGATATTTAATAAAGTTGTTTATTAATCTATATGTATATATTACCTTTAAAGCGTGTAATTCAATTATTTCATAGAATAACTAGGTAATTCATGAAATACTTAGTTAAAATAACGTGAAATAGCGGGTTGAAAATAACTAGATAATTCATGAAATATCTAGTTATTCTATGAAATAAGAGGTTCCACACTTTAACTGTAATGTACATAATATTTCATAACCCTAAATTAATCATTTACAAAAACATTTATTAAAGTTCACCGTTCCCTTTTGGCAAATTTCTGAATCTGTAATCAAAATGTACCGATTAATTCAAGAGGACAATAATTTCCTATTTTATAAATCATTTAAAGAATTCAAAATTTCTTTATTTTATAGATTTTTATTTTATTCTTCTTTCTTAGAGTACTCTTATATGATATTTAGTCTACATTTTTTTTCCTCTACTAAATCTTGAATATTTTTAAGAAGATTCTTGTAGTCTTTATTGATTTCTTATAGAAACTTTTGCCAGACGGTAAAAGAAGTGCAAGGGCCATTAAAACCGCAGCAAAATCTTATTATCCTCTTCAGTGAAATGAATCTCATCCAACCTAATTAGTTTACTTACTTTCTCCAAGTCCGATATGGGCTGGAATTAAACACAGTTCTGGCTCTCCAACGAAGTCCTGCAATGTACATTATTTACTCAGAATTAAATAAATTTATCATTCTTTATTTTTTATAAAGAATCATTCATATTCATTCTTTATTTTTTTAAACTTATCATTCTTTATTTTTTTAATTTATCCTTCTTTATTTTTTAATTTATCATTCTTTATTTTTTAAATTTATCATTCTTTGTTTTTTAATTTATCATTCTTTATTTTCTAATTTATCCTTCTTTATCTTTTTAATTTTATCATTGTTTATTTTTTATTATTATATTATTTTTTCAAAATATAAGCTATTAGTTTTGATATTTGGTAAAATTCAATATTTTGTAGACATGATTCATTTCAATACAAATAAAAATAGCATGAGGAAAAATTGATCTGTGTAGTTGCTATTTAAGATTTAGATAATGGATGAATGAAATTTCAAATTCCTTTCAAACGAGGATTCTAACGGAGAAACAGAAAAGTGATTTCTCCCTTTTCAAGTCATTGTCATAACTATTTTGACCGTTCTAACCTTTCTTGACTTCCTCATTATTCTCTTCCATCATTAATCATCCTATATGATACAATATAAGAAGGTAGAAAAGCTGACTTCAAGGTGATTTGAAGATAGAGACATACTTTCTGTGGGGACTGCAAAATAATAGTGATTTTTATCGGGATTTTCAGTAATTATTTTGATAACTTTAGATCAGCTAATTCAATAATCAATAAAATATCTTTATATAGTTTGCAGTATCTGTTTTATTTAGAAACGTTTTTCTTTCATCCATATCCGTTGTCGGAAACCACCAGGGACTGAAATCAACTGAAGAGAACTTTCCTTCCCCGCCACCAGGGGTTTTGTTTACCTTGCTTTCTCTTGGTTTTAGCGGCCAACTTTGCTACGCGCGTCTTTGTAATCCCCTTTATCTAACTTATGTAAATATAAAATTAGTCATGTAAACTAAATTATTATTAAATATTTTCATTCTTAAAGATTTACTCCCTGACTACATACCTGCCACATAATAAAGAGATTTCAGATAATATAAAAGCCACTCCAGTATGAAGAAAAACCTGATACGACCAAAACAAAGGTAAGCGTTAGTTACCTATAATTTAAAGATGTTTTGATCGTAATATCCGTAATTATATCCCTACTAACTATCTTTCCGGATTGCAATTCCAGGTCCTTCAGCCTCCCAAACTGAGATTCAGAAAATTTGGATATTTTAGTTAAATTCCAATCAATTTTCTTAATCTGTTGGATTCTAAACCTCGCAGAGCTATTCCTGATAATCTTACAACACACAAAGAAACAAATGCCTTGTCATTAATCTGTATGCATCTTTCATTTTCTTTCGGAAAGTGGTTCACTTTTCGTCGAAGACTTTTATTGTGCCCGTGACAAAGACAAATCCTTCCTTCCATTAATAAATCATCCCGGATCATCTGTTTCACGCGATCTTCTCTTCTTGCCTGGTTCCTAGTCTCTGGGGACTTGGTTCGTTTTACCCACAAAACTCGTAGACTAATTTCCAGACTTTAATAATACATAGGTAAAGATTATATGGATATATACGTCTCTCCCTATGCTTAAACCTTTCTGCTGTTGCATCAGACTTGGATTATTTGGTACCAAACTGAAGTTGGACAATGGATAAAATATTTATGTCATGTTAAAGGATTCTGGTCTGCTCAATTATGAACAATATAAATGATTTTGTAGCAAATACGAATCATACTATTCTCATCCATTTTTCTAAGTTTTGAGTAGTATTAGAATCTATGCAAGTATTACGATGAATGCACTTTGAGAAAGTATAGCAAATTTCTTTCTTGGCTTTGAAAGACATGCGTTTTTAACACGGGTTATCTTTCGTGTCAATAGGAAAAAACTTAATAAAATTACAATTTTAAAGTAAAATGTATCTTAAAAGTGCAGTGGAATCCTATATATTGAATTTCCGTGCATCGAAAATCTCTATGTATCGAACTTTTTTTCAGAAATCTTGGATTTTCAGTAGAAAAACAGTTCTGTACATCGAATAAAATTTCTCTATATATCAAAAATTTTGGCATGCAAATTATAAATATATATTTCAATCAAAATGCGACCATTGATATCTTTCACAAGAACAAATATAAATTGGTTAAGAAAAAAAACTGTTTCACCGATTATTTCTGCAATAGAAATTCTCCAAAGACCAGAGGTCATTTAGAAAAAAGCAATAAACACTTGACAGTGAGTCGTATGTTGTTATTAGATTCTTTTCTACGAATCCTTTTCCTAACTTGGAATATATATATCGTCACTAAACTGAAATCTTGACGTTTGAAAGAGAAGTTGAGCTTAATAAAAGGCGTAGAAAGCAGGATGAAGGATAAAGAAGCAGCAAAAAAGTATGAAACCTCGTCATGCACGGTATCGACAACTTTGAAAAATCGTTGTTATTTTTACATTTTTAAAAATAAATTGCCATAATTGGATACCAAACTTACATGCAATCCATAAACATCTGAAAAGTTTAATATATTCTTAGTTGAATCGCGAAAATATAAATATTCCTCTGGCTTGATGTGCCATCTCATTAGACTATTAAATTGTCTGAAAGCTAAAATGATTTATTTAATAGAGAATAAGAATGAGCATAGGTCAAACTTTACAGAGAAAATCCAATTTATTCAGGATCCTTGTAACGAGAAAAAAATCTTTCTTCTGCAGAAATTAGACATTTTCAGCAGAATCTTTAGTAATAACTACTGAAAGAAATATTTTTAATCCAGCTTTTTCATTAAAGCGACCGTATAAGTATCAATTGAAATTTTCTCTGTTTCACAAAATACGATTTCAATTTTTTAATTATTTTTCGATCAAAATCTTTTGAAGAAGCATATTGTTAGTTTTACTTTTCACTGTAAAATCTTCAAAACTTCATTCGGGATTCTGTTAAATTAGTAATATTTTACGAAATGTGCCCTTTGTGAAACAATGAACCTGAATGAACTTGTTAACAAAACATTTACGATTAGTTATTTACGTTTTGGACCTGATAAAACCAATTAAAATTAGAAGTGCTGTAACAGTTAACTTTACAGTTGTTTGATCTCTCATTGTTCTTCTCTTTTGTTTGTTACGCTTTATTTGAAACTACTTCAATCAACTTTATGTTATTTACACTTATAGTATCATAACTCAGTATAGTAGCAACCACAACAAAACAACCGCTAATCAACAACAGTATTGTTTAGCAACGGATTCGAAAACCCTCCGCGCTATTGCGCATGCCCCTGGCTGAGTTAATTTCATCAAAATAGGGGGAAAGTGAAGAATGGAAGGGTGTTTACATTTTACTGAGCATGATCTAACAAAGAACTCCGGAAATGCGCTCATATGACTCATTGCCTGACACCTCTTTCCGGTGTAAAATCCTCCAAAAGTGGCAGTCTCGGAATCCGTTGCTGAACAGTACGCACACTCCTAACTACACTACGATAACAATTAAGGTCAATTATTTGCATCCTGATATCTTTTATATATAAAATGATTCACAGAGTTATTTTTGTTGTTGTTTATTTACTTAAGTAATTAAGTTTTTATTTTTGGGTTAATAAAATTTAAGCCTCAGCGAGGAAACACATAGAAAATAAATAATGGAAAATATGATTCGTTATTATATCTAACAAGCATAAAGGGCCGCTTCGTACTGCCTTTTGACCTACATATATTTTTTTCGTCGATGGTGATTAAGAAATATATGACCTGTTTTATGAGCTACTTGGCTATTCTATGCGTCGGTGGCTTCAAAGAGAAAATAGATTATCCCCACTAAGTAAATAACAGCCGTTATTTCACGCAATGAAAAAAAGTAAAGTATAATGCTTCATTGAATCTCTATTAACAACGTCATTAAATTGCTGAGTTAGCCACTTTATTTCTTTTTCACGCTTCATATTTATTTAGGTTTTCAATCGTCTCTTGTTTACTTCACGTTTGGTTCTTTAATTAGGACATAAAGACTTCACTGCAATTGTATAAGTGGTTTATAAACAGTAAAATCGCTATTAATTAAAACGCTAAGTACAAATTCGAATTTAAGGATAAAATCAGAAAAACAAACAAATTCTCTTCAATGAAACATTTGTTTCAAATTTATAGAAAAGTGTAATTTTTATCGTCGTTTCCGGGTAAATTTAAACCCACGATTTCAATTTAGATAAATTTAATAGAAACACAATACTAATATAATAGCCCAGATCTGTCTCTCACTGATCCGGTAACGCTCTGACATCACCAACAATAAAATTCGCGCCATAGCACTGCGAGACGTTAAAGAGCATTATTTCATTGTTAGATCACCTAAATTTCAGTAATTTTAAAACAGTAATTCTCGTTCTAATTTCAAATTTAATAGCTCTAACATAGTGAAATAAAATTTTCTATCGATTTATATAAAATTTATCTCGCTATGATCAATAGTTCCCGAGAAATTTTAAATTATATTAATCATATATTTCAAATTAATTTCCGTTTTTTTAATAGAAAGCAGTAAATCACGTCAGTGGTATATCAGGCGCGTGATATAGTTTGGACGCCACGATGCATCTCATTATTTATTGCAATCGTGATGATATAATTTGATAATATTTTTTGGCAACGTTAAAATTTACACAAAGGCATCCGAAGTACAAGGAAAATTGTTAAACAACGAAAAATACTTGACACCGAATGTTGTTTACCAAGAAGTTTTTGAATAAAGAAATATGTAAATATTTAAATAAAAAATATTTCCTGTCATAAAACATATTTTTTATTTTATTTGTTTTCAATCAATGTTAAACATTTCTCTCGCATATATATCTATTTAAACACATCAAATTTGACGGGAAATCTCTGAAAGGGGTGAAAAGGCAATTTTCACTCGTCATACCGTGATGAGTGATTTTTTAGTTTTTATTAGTGTGCTAGAAAGAATTTTTAAAATTTTAATCATGTTTTACTTTTTAGTGTTTAATTTATAATTCATTATTATAAATATTATGGAATCTTGAAATCAATTTTTTTCTCAAATTCACTACCATTTTCTGCCTGACGTATGGCACTTATTACTTTATACTGAATTAAAATTTAATTAATCTATTAAGTGATAATCAAATTCTGCAAATTATATTCCCATTCCTTAACAACTACCTACCAAACAATTAGAGATTTATTTTTCTAGTAAAAAAATTCAAAAAGCTACCTCCAGGAAACTAAAAGATACAAATAAACACAAGTTGTTTCTTTTTACGAAATAATAACATTAATTTTCATATAAAGTACTTTTTTCTTTAGATGATCCTTAAAATTCATTTTATAAGAAACAACGAATTTGGACTTGTTTAAATATGTATTTTGTACTTCCAAACTTAAAACCCAAAAAGAATTTCACTGTATTATGAAATCTTGAAATCATATTTTTTTTATAAAATCCACTACCTGGTGGCGCCTTTGGATTCCCCTTGTATGGAAACAAAATTTAAATTAATCTATTAACTAATTATTAACTTTTTAAAATATTAAAGCAGTATATTGTCATCCACAAAACAAGAGTATACAAAATTTCAAAACTTTTGTTTTGTTTGCTAGAGTATACAAAATTTCAAAACTCTAGCAAATCAGAAAATGTCTAACAGAATTTCATCTTTACAAACATGAAATGAGTCAAATTATATAAAAATATATAATAACATAAAATATCTATGCCATTAAATTTTGCTTTTTGTCTCATTTTTTCTATTTTGTAATGGGTTACAATCCGTTTTACAAAAGATAATTACAAAACAATACTGATAATCCCTGAAAGTGAAAGCTGGCCATCCACTCTAACTATTAAAAGCGACAGCTTCGTTAGAAAAAATTTTTATGATGAATGGGCTTCTTCCTCAATTACAGAAAGTGATTATTTGAGCTCCGGAATTGACCTAACACCTGGTCGTTCCTGTAAAGCAACATGCGGATTCTCTGATACATTATGCTTATTTACTTTTTCGAAGACATGGAAGGTCGATTCATTAGAAAAACAAGCTCGATTCAAATAATCATTGTTGTTGTTTATTCATTGAGGATCTCAACTGCAAATTCAGCATGTCTTGGACAATCATCCATTTGCAAGGTCTGAACAACGAAAGAAGTCCACATTTGCATAACTCACTCTAGGACTGCCACTTTTTGGAAGGGCCCCAACCCCGCCAGTTTCTTTAAACTTTTCATTCCAGTACTCTACGGTATTGATATCTAGAGAATTGTGTCTATAACAATTTCTAAATTCTCATTTAAAAGAAATAGACGATTTGTTTTATGGAACCAAAAAACGCATCGTACCTACTTTTTCATTAAAATCCAATTCTTTAAATTCATTTTGATCCACTGCTCACATTTATGGACTAGTTTCACTATTTATTCGATGATTTAAAAAACTTTAAAAATAGGGCTGTGCAATGATAAAAATTTTTACGTTACTATTTTCAACGGTAATTTCGTGCTTATGTTTTATAATCAGGGCAAGATTTTGTGCTCGCTCTGTATGTCTGAATACAATTGAACACTGCTGTTGAGACATTCAGTACTATTGATACAATGGAAGACTTTTAATAACAATTGTTACCGTCAGTAACAACTTTCATGTTAACCTTTGGAAATACTATTTTCTATTATCATTACTACTACAACTATTTTTAATATACTGTTTCTTCAACTATCATATTAAACCAGTTAGACAGGTAAGTGGATCTCCACTTCCCTCAAGCGTGCACTTGACAGGCAGCTGGTTAAAAGACATTGCGGTTCTGTTGCATAGGCCTAACAGAAGGTACAGTTCAGTTGGGTTCGTACATTTTTGTGGAAAGCACCAACTGCCTACCCAAAATAGCTTGTTGGCACATGAAAGCAAGATCGGTTTATACAAATTTCAAAAAACCAATAGTATTATCGTCCAATATATAAATTAATATACATTACTACAAGATATGTAACCTATGCCTTCTAATTAATCTGTTTTGAATTTTCTTCTCTACAACTTTTTTCCGTCAGAAAACAGTAGTAGAGTGCAAGTAAAACTGAAGTAGTATGTTTGGTATCTCCATCTGGCGTTTGATTAATTTTATCCACATACTATGCTTTACATAAATATTCTTCATATTAATCGATCTTCATTCATCATTCTTCATTATTAATCTTCTTCATATAAAAAATTATTCATAATTAAGATTGCTTTTAGCGTAATATTCATTATCTTGCAAAGTCCTTCAAACGGAGCAGGTTATGAATTGTACTTTATTCTCGACATATTAATGCGGGTAGCAATCTTTTCGAATATAACCTACGGAACGAATCAAGCCAAGAATGGAAGCTTATTTCTGGTCCGAACCGGAATATCCCGCTTCACTCCAATATACCGCGTGACAGAAAAGTATACGACATTATTGCTGTCATATAAATCATTCATAACCATCGATTGGCAATATAGAGAGGTTTTCTGTTTGTCTTAGCTTTGGAGAAAGTTGATAGTCTAGACGAAATTTACTTGCCTAGGAGAAAGAAGATGTCGCGAATTTTCATGTAAAGTATTAGGATTAAAACTAACTGGGGTAGGAAGCTCAAAAGTGAATGTGTTGATCTGAAAAAAGTTTGTCTATAAATTATTCATCAGTTAAATTGCCTGAATCTCTTTTTTGCAACTGATCATTCTTTTTTTAACTTTGGTATTGTATTAACTTGATAAATTCAAAGTTAACCGATTTGAGAAGAATTTATCTAAGAATAACTTGAAAATCGCACATATAAGAGTTGTTGAACAAATTTCGTTTATCGTACGTTCGTACGCAAAGTAAATTTTTATGCAAATATAAGTTGTTAACATGATTCATAAAGGAATTATGCTGAAAAGAAACGACAACTGCTGCTAAGAATTATTTAATTTTTTTTCAAGGTCCGGGGGATTGTTTAATTCTACAGTTTGTGATTTTTTTTAAATTTCAACTATAATTTAAGATCTTCTATATAAAATGATGTATGGAATGTAGGAAAAATAATTTTAAAAAATTAAGGCTTAAATTTATTTAGTACATGTTCAAAAACAGTATATGATTCATTTATGTAATTTATTTGCGATTTTCATGTTTGTATGACCATACAAACATAAAAATAGCGTATACAAATTTACATATGTCTACAAAACGAACTATAATCCAAGAGCTGCTGCATTAAAATTTACAGTAACTTTGTTTGCATTTCGTAAATTATTTCTTGCACAAAATCACATGTTTACTAATTTCGAAACACAACATGAGACAAGTATATGGTTTAAATACAACATGCATATTAAACTTGCATACTTTCTACTTCAAAAATAAGACTAGTTGATAATAAAACATGCTTATTTATGAAACAGAGCTTCATCATCTTAGCACAGACTAAATCTTGACTTATTAGACAAATATATGTGTTACACATTTATTCATCATTCCCATTTCTATTTAAATCGCAGATAATGTGATTCAAATCAGTGAAAATGATGTAATTTGTCAAAATGAATCAAATCATTGGTAAAGAATCAGCCAAATCATAGGGCAAGTGATAAGTTATAATAATGAGCATTTATATCAGATATATAACATAGTCTACGTCCTTTGTTTAATATACTGGTGACAGCAAAGAGATGCTGCAATGATGCTCATATTTAACTTTGTTTTAATATTAATTCTTGGAGCTTAATTAATTTTATTTTTTCGGCCTAATTTTAATAGTTAAAAAAGTAGCATCGTAACTTAATAACTCAAACAATTAAATTTCACTAATTAAGGCAACTTGCCGTTTAAACTACTCTTTTAAATAAACGTAAGAATTCCTGACCTTTGTGATTCCCTAATATCTGAAGATAGTCCTGGTAAATCTTAACAGCCGTAATCGAGTGGAAACACTATGGGATAAAAACAAATAAGTAAAAATAAAAAAGGGAATTCGTTTATCGAGCGAATTCAGTCCCCTTAAAAGAAGAAAAAGAATGGTGATAAATGAAAAATGGTCGGTAGCATTCTTCGTGAAGAAAAATTTTAGAAAAAAGTATTTTGAAATGAAAATTTTGATCATTTCAACAAAAGATCTGGAATTGAAAAGTGAGACTTTTTCCTTTTGTAAGAATTCCCAATAATGCCCATGAAATTCTTCCACACTTTTTCAATTACGTCAGATTGAAAATTCTGTTCTCACTCTGTAAAGGATAACTTCTAACGTTTTCAAATAGAAATTGTAGGCTTTTGATAGATAAAGGTATTTGACAATTATGTTTTCTCAGTACTATTCTGTATTCTCTGAGTGACAGATAGTTTCACGAGCACATCTTTGAATCTCAAATAAAAAGATTAGAACCAAGAATACACAAATTTACTAACAAAAAAAGAGTAGCACGCAACATGTCGAAGACTAAAATAATAATATAATAAATAAACAAATGAAACTAATAAAATAAGTAAGCAATACTAAAAATGTAAAAATATTTTCTGAAAACAAACACACTTTTATTAGTGTACCAACAAAATCGTAAAACCGCGAGCCTCTAATAGAAATGTTCTAAATAAGTTGGAATTTTAATACCATTTTTAATATATTTTCACCCATTTAATGGATAATTTTTTTTCTGATGATTTTCGTTGCGGCTTAATTTGTTTTGTCCTCCAGATTTCTGATAAAAAGTTATTTTCGTAGTACACTAATAAAACCATGCTTTTAGCAACTTTATTTTTATTTTTTCTATTTTTTAGTCTAATAATTTTTATAATTCATTATTATAAATATTGGGGAATCTTATAATCAATTTTATCCGAAATTCGCTACCAATAGCGGCTCACTCATATGTAGTAAAAATTTAACTTAAGTTAATCGATTAATGGATAATTAAGTTTCGAAAATTTTAAAATATTTAATTGTCATGGAGAACACATAACAGTACTAAATTTAAAACCTTTAGTACATCAGGAAATCAGTGAAAAGTCGATCAGAAAATTCGATTTGTACAAACTTGAAAGAAGTTAAATAAATAAAAGCGAAGGAAATCACAAAAAAGAAAATATTGTACTGTATTACATGAAGCAGTATGAATCTTCTTTATGAAAAACAACACATTTATTTTACAATTTTTCACAAAGTCAGATCTTTTTCTCAAACTATCTACAACATCACATCCATTACATTTTCTTGATATAGAATTCAATGTAAAAACTAACATATTTTCTTTGGCGTTGCTGGGCAACGTTTGTTAAAGACAAATATCACGTTGCCACTCTATTTTTTTATTACCTTTAGAAATATATATATTTTTTGTTACAAATATCACAATATTCTAGAGTTACAAAATCAGCCATTGACCAGCCTGGGATTAGAAGTATAGTTAATTCCAGTTGTTGTAAATCTGGTAGTTTGAGAGCAGAATCATAGGCTTCAGATTCAAGATACAATTCCATCGAAGGTTAGCTATGTATATTGCGGGCCTTCCATTTTCGTAATATGGAAGTGAGAGAGGGATACTGATACAATGCCCTCGTCGGCATCTAAGCATTATTTGGAATTCCAATGGCCGTCGTAAATTATTATCCTGTAGCTTCAAAATGAGACTGTTAATATTTTAATATATATAAAGGTTAAAATATCTGAATTTTATATTTCGAACACTAGAAACCTTATTTACAGCACCATTATAATAAATGTTAAAATTGGAATATATAAATATGGTGATAAAGGATGAATTACAAATAAAATACAATTTTCACTTAATTTAATTAATCACCTACCTTTCTAGACCACCTAAAAATTATTAGCCGAAAATGAAAATATAGTTGAAACAAAAGTAGTACATTTAGCGTTTTTTATACAATTGAAGATTAAAGAAAATAAGTTTTTTGATTTAAATATTTTTGATTTAACAATTGTTTAAATTAAGATTACTGTCATATTTTAAGTTGAGAATATTGAAATAAAAAATTATACTGATGCACACAACCTAGATATAAAAAAAACCAATAAAAGTATACACATTATTAAACCAGAAAACTGCAGATTCTGTAATTGCTAATACGCAAAGAAAAATAAAAAATTTAAATAAAATAGAAATCTCTCATATTAATTTATACTTTCACGAACAAACACTTATTTTGCAGCTGCATTATTGAGCTTATGCTCTCGGCTCAACCAGACACCATTTTGAGATTTTCTTGTCATAATTGCAGTATTCTACCGCCGCTAAATTCAACATCAGTCCTGTGACAGTCTTTGAAAGATTGTTGATGCAAATGCAGTATTTTGGCGTGACAAGAAGCAAAAATTTGGCGAAGTAGTAGAATCATTTACTGCATAAAAGTTCATGCACTGGTTATTTACATTTCCAGAGGAGATTTATACTCGTTGATCGTTGTATTGTTCTGATGAGGCCAAGACAAAAGTGAACTGTTTTCTCAGCATTTCAAAGACACAGGCTATGAATCCCGTTCTGGAGCACACACCGGAGAACAAACCATCATTCTACCTTCCTTGTATTCTTTTTTAACAAACGATTTTGTTTTTCAAACTTTGCAGATTTCGTTAACACATTAGCAGAATTTTTGAACTCATTTGCACGTCTGAGAGGCCGAGAACCGAAGGAAAAATCCAACGGTCTCGAGAACCTCCAGGGTGCGAGCGATACGTTCAGTATTTTTCACAGCAATAATCTAGACAAAGGAAAACTTCCAGCCAGGTGACGCTAAAATCCAGTTCACTTACAAAAACTTCCGTCGTTCAAAATGGCGAGCAAATAGTTCCGTTAAATAAAGTCATTTATAATTTAATAAACCTTGAAACATTGAACGAAATTACATAAAAAGTTAAAGTAATTAATAATTAAGATGATTACTAGAAAAATAAATATGATAAATTAAGATATTTAATAAAACTATAAAATTACCGTTGAAAATTTAAAAGTTGTCAAAGATGCCACAAGATAGGAAAAAAACTTTGGTGTCGAAAATTTAAATTATTTAAAAGTACTGGTAAAGCCGAAAAATGATGTAGTTGCATTTTTTGCAATCTAACAGAGACACTAATGAAGCATTTCATATTAAATCCATTAAATTTTCAAGTTTCAGCTCAATTCTGACCACAAGAATGTTGCCTAATCCTACTATTAAAATTCTTGCCAAGAGGCAAAAAATTCACATATTTGCAAGCAAAGATATGATAATTTACAAGATTTACAATTCTCCTTCAAACTTAACATTCTTCAAATATAGAAATGAAAATAAGTTCATTTTTAAGTAGATCATACAAGCTAAAATAAAGATGCCCAGAAATGGCAGATCGTGAATTTGAATCGTTTTGTATTAGAACTATGTTTTCCATTCTTCTTCGGTGTTGGTACTGGCGAGGGCGTTAGGGCAGTACTCCACTAAGTTTAAGATCCGAGGCTCAAAACTCTTTGTTCTCGTTGTGTGTCTGAAGTCTTCGTACTGGCAACGTGCAAACAAGCTCTACTTGAATGTAGTTAATAACTATAATTAGCCTAATAGCAATGGATGAAATTTATAAATTTTTGATGATAAATTAACTAGGTAGGAAACATGGAAAGAAACTGATCCCTTGTCTTTGAACATGTTATGGACAACTAAAGACGATCGGAAGTAAATCTCCCAGGCTGGAGGAGACAATTCAACCTTTGGTCTCCGCTACCTCACTACACTACTATATACAAGTGGGAGATCTAATATTTAAATTTGATTTAAAGAGAAATCGCCAGATATTGAAAGATTTTTATTTATTTATTTGTAAAGATAATGTTGTGGTTAAGACTGCAAGATCTCTTTTAGCATCACAGTAAAAACAGGGTTATGCAAATATTATAGTTCGTTTTATCCATTTCTTATACTGTGGTATACACGATATGCAGAGAAATTGCAAAATAATCATCTAGTTTTAACTTCTTATACTTCAAAAAGTATAATAACTCTGAAAATAAACAATATGTCATAAAATAAGACGGAAACACTTTTTACGAATGGTTAGAAAAATTCTGTTTGCTTTTCTTTCGTTACGCAACACACATTTATACGGTAGTCCAATTCTCCCAGAGACGTTAAATCTTGCCATTGCTTATGTTAGCAATACGGTTCTGGGGCTCATTTAACTAGTTGGTAATGATGACATAAACATAGTGCGTTAAAGCAACTCCAAAGGGAGAAATCGCAAACCGTAAGTTCTGAAAGCTTTGGAAGTCACCTAAAAACGGTTTATATGTCAGCACTCATTAGCCGGTTCAGCGTCTCTTCATAGAGTAAACTCTTCTTTCCTGTTTTGCTGCTTCTAGTGGCTCGCGCAGAAATGTAAAATTATGAAAATAAACATTTTACAACTGACTTCTTCTTCCCACGATTAGTATTGAAGAGTATAATTATTATTTTTGAAGTTGTATCATTTCAAAATGTAGTGATTATTTTACAGTTACCCTGTACATTAAAACTATCTTTTTTGGATGTAATAGAAATCATGTGTATCAAGAATGTAAAATATCTTTCAATTTAAAAAGTGCTGATTTTTTTTTATTATGAAGAATTTTACATTGCTATGAAGATTCCTTTCAGAAATTGAAAGGGGAATTTGACATTCAGGTATGAAAACAAAATCTGCTAAAATTGAAATTTGTAACATCCCATTTTCATTTAATGCAAATTTATTATTGTAATCCTCCATTTGGGTTTGTTACAGAAATTTACAATTATTTTTTTCTACTGACTATCTGAAGATTTTGAATCTATAATTTAGAACCACCAAACTAAAACAAACCAAACCTTAAATTATTTTGTTCAGTATTTTTTTTAATTCATACATACATTTTTGCATTATTTTTATAACAGCAGACTTTAAAAAACATGCTTGTTATGCAAACGGCTTTCCGTAAGCAACTTAACCGTTAATCATTATACTTTTATTCTGTCTATTTTTGTAATATTCCAGATTTTAATTGTTTATTTCCTACGGCAATCTATCAAAACATTATTTTTGAAATTTTTCCAAAATCATTTTTTGCAACTAGCGAGGGATAAAATAAATTTATAGATAACGCTTTGGAATAAAAGTGAATCAATTTTTTTCTGTTGGTTGCTGCAAACATGAATGAAATACAGCTCTTTTCCTTTAAAGTAAAAAAAAATAAAGAAATGCATAAATATTAAATCTATTTCAAAATATTCTGTTCAAATCATGATTTAAGCTATTTATTATAGTTTTTGACTTCAAAATGTCTTAAAATTCTTTCACTATTCATATCTATCGTACAATTTTATATCTTAAAAATTTTCGTTTAACTGATTAAATATTTATTTATGATAATTATTTCACAAATGTTTCATTTCCTTTGCATTTTACTTTGATTGGATCGTCAGAATTTCTGTATAATATTGAGATTAGCGAATGCAACTTTTTCCAAAAACAATTTTTTTAATCAGTCTGAAGTTAAATGTTTTTTCAAATCCAACATTTTTATCGAAGATATTTTCAGTACAACTCTAGACACTAAAATAAAATGACAATGTGTCTGTCTCAAAAACTTTAAATATAGTAGAATGTATTTTTTTGATTTCACGATGGCTTAAAAGCTACATACATAATAAAAACTATTTTTTGCAACTTTTATGAATATATCTTCTTAAGTGAATTTCTTTTAAAATTTGTAAAGCTCAAATATCATAAGGCCAAATGTGCTGACCAATGACCATTTAATAGAACAATTTGCGAAGATCTTCGGTTTTTTTTAAGCTGTTTCAAATAAATATTTTTCTACGTCAATCAGTTTGTGGGAATGCTAAACAAAAATAGCGATAAGCGTATAATTTTCCTGGTTGGTTTTAGAACCTCTGCTTTCAAAACAGCTCTTATAATTTAAATGTAAACTATTCTTTTATATAATCAATTGCATACCATGAATTGATTTACGATTTTGCTTCGTGTATTCATAGCTATGCCATAAAAGTTTGAACTCGCGTATTTATAGCCTTAAATAAGGATGATTTTCTGATATTTTTCTTCAATCTTCTTGACATAAATACAATGCATTCTGGATATGCATTTCTAAACAAATAATTTATATATAAGATCAATGATGAAAAGATAAGCATGTTTACGAATTTCCTTGTAAATTTTCAGATTTTTCTGTTGTAAACACTGCATTGCGAACTTTTTAAATTTGTTTTGAAAAAGCGAAGTGTAATGCTTAAAAAATGTAGCTCAGACCTTTACTTCTAACTACAGTATTTTAAATAGTAGAAATTATCGAAATGTTTTATACCATGGTCTTTATAACGATACTGAAGAGGTAACCCCTATTCGCCCACAGGCGACCCAGCCTCCGGGGCAACTGTCGCTTCGATGTAGTTGAACTCGGTTGCTTCGCTACCCGCCCATTCTCCTTGTTGCGGTCGCGGTGCGTAGATTTTGCTGAAGATCACGAATTTCAACCATCCTAGAAGCTAGTGCTGGAATGCGTAATTGTTCTGAAGATTACTTAAACCTTTGGTGTTATTTTGAATAAAGATTGATGAAACAAAGTTAAAATTCTGTATTGATCATTATATACAAAATATATACACAGTTCAGAAGAATTAACTACTAAATGTAGGCATGCGGTTTCAAACTCAACAATGAGTTAGAATTGAGGAAAACTGCTTGTTGCAGTCAAGAGCAAATGTGACTCCAAGGCGGAGACAATGCAGAAAGTTAAATAATATATATGCGGCCCATCTGTGCAGGTTCTGACAGCAGAGCAAAAAGTTTGAGTCTAAGGTTATTTGAGAGTATAAGGTTAGGCTCACAGATAGCGGATGAATTGATGACGTCGCATTGGGACGCACATCGCTTCACCCCAGTGTTACGTAACGAAATAAATATCACATTTGAGAGCTTTTTCAGCAACCGAAAAACTTTTTATAAGCCTGACTTTTTGTGAAACGTTGTTAAAGAATGACAAATTACGAAATGATAAAAATTTTGAGTATTTAATAGAAAATTTTAATAAAATTCAGTGATCTTTCTGATATGATCTTCATGTAAGAAACAAAGAAATAATTACGAAGTATGGTATATAAATTTTAAAAACAAATTTATTTCAGACACTGGGTGATTTTTAAGAAGCTGTAGAATTAAGATTAATTTTACTTGCAATTATAAATTACACATTCGTTAAAATAATAGTCGTTTAGTTACTGCATGTAGTAAAAAATGAAATCAAATATCTTTGAAAAATTCCTTATTCCTTCCTTTTGATAAATATGAGCAAAAATAACTTATTTTTGCAGAATTGCTTTCATTGCACAGCTCGTAATTGAATTATACACATATATTTTGCATCTTTAATATATATATCACATTTTTACACCCAAAATAATAAACATATATTAAATAAAATCTCTCTAGCAATTCAATAATCAATATTTGCCAGCAATATTAGTAATAAATGGTTGTATTACATACAATATATATATATATATATATATCATCAACACCGTTTTTTTCTAATATTTAGCTTACGAAACAAAGGAAATCTCACAAAACCTCTCCGAGCCTCAAACATCCACCTCAGCTCTGAATCAAACGAGAACTATTCATAATAAAACTAAATTTCCCGCCTTTTAATTTGGAAGGTGAGGAGAAAAAGAAACAAAAAAATAATAACTAGGCTCCAGATTATATCGAAATAAGCCCAAAAGATAATATTATTTATTTTCATTCATTTAAAACTCCTTTAGACAGAAAAAAAAGCAAATAGTGTTCTCAAAAAGCGAATCGATCATTTGGAATTGCTGTAAAGTAAACAAAAAGAGAAGAACCATGATCCATTTTCATTAAAAATAAAAGTATGGCGCGGAAATTATAAGCAATAAAAAGCAATCTTGTGATGTAAAATGAAGAAGATGCAATAACGAACCATTAATCGGGTATTTTTAACGTTTCTTACAGATGCAGTAAATTTATTTCTTTAATTCGAAACCGCTTAGAATAGCGGAGAGTTTCGAAACCTGTCCCAACCGTCATGCGCGAAAAGACATACTGCGCATCAAATTTGTGGACCCTCCCTTTGTTGAGTCCGGTCAGTGCGAGTGATGCGAGCAGAATCATACATTGACAAATAAACAGTAAACAAACTAGTAGCGCCGCCTAGCGGAGGCGCTAAAATTAAACATGCAGAGAAACAAAAATACACAATATGCACTAATTTCGAATTAAAACAAAGAAAAATAATAGAATATAAAAGTAATAGAATAAAGCATGCAGAACAAAAAAATACAATAAGATTAAAAGAAATAAAATAAGGCAACCGAACACTCCTCAACGAAAACTCTTAAAACGATGTAATAAAGACTGAGAAGAGAAATTAAGAAGTGTCTCTTCGATATTATTTACTGATTTAGAGGGGTGCTCTCTACGGATGAAAAATGTCAATATTTTTGTATTTTGCACTTTTTGGTGTGCAACTTTAAAATGAACTAAAATTTTGAAATTCCAAACATATATATCAAGAGGAATGAATTCTAACAAGAAGGATACCAAACACATATATGTAGGATTTAAAATAATTCCCGTATAATGTGTTTCAAGAAAGCGTACAGATTTATCTCATCATTATATAACATTGTAAGTAGATTTTCAATCAATGTTTTGGATGGACTTGAGATTTGATGAATGGATTTACCTGAATGGTATATCTATGCAAATCATTTAATAAATATCTATATGCATTTATAAAAAAATGTGTGAAGAAAAGGGAGAATCTTTTAAATTCTGGAAACTCATTAGGACTGAATTAGAAACCGTTAAGTTTCAATAGAATTATGTATGTTCTACTGCTCAAAAACCTTAAATATAAGTTGCAGTAATGTCTAAGATGCTGTAATTGCAAGATGCATAATGCATAAACGGATTTTATGGGACGGATTTTATATTTATCACTTTAGCGCAAATTGAATCCATTAATTTGAATATTCTTTAATTTTAAAACATACATGATCGAAAACTGCGCATTGCATTATGAAATGTAGCAAGTGAATTAAAGTAAATCTAGGAAAATTATTGTTTATTGAAGTCTATGAATTAGTTCGCTGAAAAAGTAAACCTATAAAAG
Source organism: Araneus ventricosus (assembly GCA_013235015.1). Classification (NCBI taxonomy): domain Eukaryota; kingdom Metazoa; phylum Arthropoda; class Arachnida; order Araneae; family Araneidae; genus Araneus; species Araneus ventricosus. Next base: position 63,948 of record BGPR01002839.1, on the reverse strand, counting down.
TTTGTTACTTCGCATTTCTCAATAAAAATTAATTACAAGAAAAGTGCCAAAACTCGGATTCAAATATTAAATTATTGAAAAAAAATCAAATTTTGATTCAAATACAACTACTGAATTACTCAAAAGTTAATCAAAACTAAAAAGCTAAATTATAATAATTGAAATAATTTTTAAATTAATTTAATGTATAAAGAATATCAAAATGAACAAAGTAACATCCATAAATTTGTGTTTAAAATATTAAAAAAGTTTTACAAATTTTGATTTTGAAGTCAAGGTAATGAATAAACCGACATAAATTGAATTGTGTTTTATTGTTGTCATAAAGTGAAATTACTTTCCAGAAGTTTGAATCTTTTTTTTACAAAATAAAATATAACAGCTACTTGTAAACTTTTCAGCTAGAATGTGTTTTGTGATATATAAAAATATTAGAAAAAATTTGGTATGATTAATTTGAAGATAAAATATCATTTTGGCATTTTAGGCATAAAATAGAATTAGTCTTTATTCAGATTTATTTGAAGGAGAAAAGGAAGACAAAATATTTATATTTACTTGTTCCATATTTTTTAATGAAAACGAAAAAAAGAAATAATGACATAATTTCATTTAGCATGAAAGGTGTTTATAAATAAAATGATTTTGAGGTTTTCTTAAGTTCAAAAATATTTACTTTTCATTAAATAAAAAGAAGAATAGAAGAGCAAATATAATTGCCGGCCGCTGTAAGCTACTTTTCTTTCAATAAAAAGATAGCGTTAACTGAAAAATAATTTTCTTAAAATCTTTTTTTTTCCCGTTACACATTTGTATCGCAAAGCATCATGGTTACTACGGTTTGTAATAACGGATCAAGGTCAAGAAAAATTTCTCTAAATACTTCATTTTTATTCTTTTAGCTCATTTTTCACGTGGTTAAGTCATTATTTGAAAATAATAGGGATACTGTATCAGGAAAAGAAGTAATATTAAATGGATTCAGTGCATGCGTATTGCGAAATGATTTCTCTCTACTAGTCTAATATTCACCCAAGCAATACTGCCACATACAAGAAAATAGCAAGAATTTAAACAATCAATGTAGATATTATAAAATCTTTCCTGCAACTTAAGAAAAAATATTAATAGGTTTTCAATTAATTATCATTTAATATCTGATTATTAATTGCTTAGATTCTTTTTTTCATTTTGTGAGCTATGCAGTGACCAAGATTTTCAGCATTCCTTCTTATTTTTATCGTATAATTTTGTGAACAAACACTCTCCACTTTTCAGAACAAACTCCTGAACGGAATACACAAAAGATAGTTCAGAAATTCTTTAGTTGGAGCCCCGAATAAGAGAGAGAGTCCAGAATTAAATAAGAAAATATGCAAAAATAGAATTTCACCCTTAAAAATAAAGAAATGCCCCTTTGATTAAAACGAAAAATATTTTGATATAAATCTTCTGAAATCCCAAAATTCTTGAGATGGGGGTGTCATTCAGGAGGTATCAAAGACAGGGAGTTCGATTAAAATTGATTAGAGATTCGTTTCCTAAATACTAAAAAATTAATTTTAATTTAGTATTTCTTTTTGAAATAACATGTGGGATTTTTTGGGACACACCTAAGAATTTTTAACCGTGGTCAAATGAAAAACCCAATGCATAAGTCGGTACTCCAAACATTCATGCCACTCCAACATAAGAACATTTGACTCATGACGATAAATTTTAAGTTGTTGTGTTATAATATTAATAAAACTGACAAATAGTTCTGATCTTATGAAACCTCAGAATCATCTTATTGATAACCAGCCCCCCTCAAGCTAAATGAATTTATGTCTAAAACCAACGATCTCCAACCCCGATTGCTGAGATTCTACCATCTTGTCTCTTCGGCCTTAAATGAAGGTTAGTTATGTTAATTTCTAGCTTTGAAGCAATACGAGGGCTGTTCTGGACGTTATTTTCAACCTGGGGAGGATGTTACACCTACGATAACGGATTTAACGTGAACGGCAAATCTTTGGTGGAATCGAGTTTCAAACCTCGAACCCTCCGATCCCGAAGTCTAAGCCACCAGACCACCGAGATTTAACACCTTAAGTAGTATGCCCGGAAATTTTTCGGGTATTGAATTACAACAATTTTAAACTTAAAATTTGAAACAAAGTCATTCACAGACTTTATAATTTGATACAAAAATTACGTGGGATACATGAACATTTAAACTGTCCTTTAGGTTCTCAAATGAATTAAAATGACACCGCATTTCCAAAATAGAAAGTGTATCTAATTAGACAGTTGAGAAAACAAACCAATTAAAGGGAATCATAATCAAGGAATTACATCATTTAATTTTGTTTGTTTAGTTCAAAAAATTATGGCTTCTTCAATCTAGAGAGCTCAGAAATCATGCTTCAGAACTATACAATTTCATTTTCAGCATGATATATTCAATACAATCATCTTTAAATAATCGCAATCTTTCTCTTTCACTTGCATGATTACAAACAAATATTCCGACAGAAATAAAAGGACAGGTTGTTCAATTCAACATACAGCAGTAAAAAATGCTTTATTCTTGAAAATCGCAAGCCGAATACGGATTTTACTGCTGAAATCTGAGAGGGAATTCGTATTTTTGCATTGCGTGCTTTTTTTTAACGCCTACGTAAGGTGCTCTTTATATGCACATATATATTGATCGGAAGATTTTATGTACATAGATAAATGTCATCTCGAAAATTATTTTGTTTGTTTTGATTGTTTTCTCAGATCCAAACCATGTCAAATTATAAATATTTAGAGCTAAATTATATCAATTCAACGTCTTCATTAAATGACGGTTTTCAAAGTTATGTTCAAAAATAAAATTTATTGGGCACTGAAAAGAAAATTTTAACTTTGAAAGAAGGTCTGAAATCTTTAATCTCAATTCGAGATTAAATTGTCGGTGTACTTTTTTAAAAATATCGTTGGAAGAAAAAGAAATAGTTTATTTAATTCTATCTTTTAAAAAACCAGATTTTAAACGATAGTTTGATAAGTTTTTTTTCTCTTTATATTTGATCCTTTTAATTCCATTTGTTTGTTTAAGGGTCGGAAACAGTTCTGAAATGAAATAGTTTATGGCCTCAACAAAATCTCATTTAATTGAAATTTTATTTCTTCACTTTTTTGCCTGTTGGAATGACTTCTCAAGATTCGATTCATTTCGCCACTAGAATTAATACGAACTAAATTTGTTTTGTGGCTAACTTTTTTTATTTAAAACAAAATTACGGCTACAAAATAATAGGATTTAATGGATTTCCATATTTTTTTTAATCCCTCATAGCTTTAGATAGGATTCATAGCTTTATATTTCGAATTAAATGTATAAAGAACTAGTGGAGATGTACCTCGCTTTGCAGCGAAATCAAAAAGAATAGTACATTTCTACTAATTGCTTACAAAATAAAGAGAATTTAAAGTAATTGCTTTCATTTGTATTGCTTATAGTTGGGCTTAATAGGAGGAAGGTAGGTCTTAAGGTTGTTGATTAATGTTCCTTTATATGCTTAGAGAAAAATCCTATCTTGATAAATGAGGTTAGTGGTTTTGAAAGTGATATGAATAAGAAAAAAAGTAATCGTTGTTAGGCTGTTAAAGCAGAAAAATAATTCTGGAGACTTCAAATATCATGTTTATATCTCTTATATTCATCTAAAAGTCTTTGAAGTTTCGATGTAAATTGAGCCATTAGCAATCTCATAAAACCTATCGTATGACATTTTCTGTAATTGTCATTAAATGAACAGTAAAATCCTTTGCTAATATTTTTTCATCAAAAAAATTAATTTCAAAGATGTGTACATTTTAATAATTAAAATATGTAGAATGCAATATTAACATATTGCATGCGAAATTTTTTAAATGGAATACTGGTTTATTTTCAAAATTTTTGCTTTAAAATGTCTTTATTGGAATATATAATTTTATTTCAAGTGTCTCCTTCTGTTATAATTCATTATTACTTCTTGAGGTAAAGTTTGTATGTTTTATGGAAATTATTGAATTTAATTGATTTATTTAATCGATTAAATTAACGCTGAAACATTACTTGTATTGCAACATTAACCCCGTGTCTTTGACCTATCAGCAGATGATGATGGGAGCCTCTAAACTAGAGTTCCACTTCCCAAAGGTCAGGTATTTCTGAAGCCGGTCATTTACGACCACTTCACTCCTCGCAATTCCATCCACTATCAATCACTCCAATCCCCTAGCACGCCTTCTCCGATTTCATCAGTGAACCACGCAACCCAAGCCCCACCCCCTCTATGTACCTACACCCGCCTCTTTTATAGCCCGGCAGTCCAAATGGAGTGATAGATATTAGGACGGGTTGGATATTCAATCTGCCGTTCCATACCACGCCAATTCTGGTCGGTTTTTCACACTGACGATTGGTTTGGGCGTGGAGTGGTAGAATTTGCATGATGTGGAGTGGTTGTGAATGACCAGTCTTAGGGTGATAATATCTGTCCCATACGTGGCAAATCTTTGATATTAGAACTCAAACCCTCGATTTTCTGTTTGTAAAATGAAGGCTTGGCTTCCAAAGCGCTTATGTCATGCTTAGTTAATAATTTAACTTCCTTCTTGCACGAGATAATATTAATATTCTTTCAGAATAAAAATAATATGTAAAGAAAACAAAATTTGATAAAGAACATACATCAAAGTAATTAAATCATAGTTTTCCTTGAAAATAACTCATGTAATAAATTTTTTTAAAAAAATAAGCATGCAGTTTTTAGTGTAGTAAAAAGCAGAAAAATTTTTTAATCAAAAATCTGGTGGTCAAAACAAAAACATAAACATCCGAAATGCTGAAAGAAGTTTTGTAGGTAAATTAGAATTTCAATCATAATCATAATACATCTTAATTTTCAATTAATAATTAGAAATTATCCTTCTTATGATATTCAGCATAGCTTAATTTCCTTTTCGTATTGTTTTCAGCGCTTCCCGCTTTTGCGACTTTGTTTTGGCGTTTGAATTTTGATTGAAAATTATTTTCTACTTTTTAGTCTTTAATTTATCATTCATTATTATAAATATTATGGAAGCTGGTTATCAATTTCTTCTCAAATTCAATAACAGATGGCGCCACACGTATGAATTCAAAATTTATTTAAAACTAATGATTAGCTGAAAAATTAAGTTCTGAAAACTTAAAACAGCGTTGTTATTCGTGAGCACAGAACTGTACAAATTTTCAGAACTCTACGACATGAGAAAAGGAGTAAAAAATCGCTTACAAAATTCCATTTTTCCGAACATGAAACAAGTCAAGTTCAATAAAAGCATGAGAAGACTGTTTATATTTCTTACGGTAAAAAATTATCCTTTTTTGTTCGTTGATCAAGCTACGATGTTAATGTGATTTTTATAAAACGCACGTGTTGGCCATAATTAATTAAAGTCCACTTACCGGAAAACCGTAAAGAAATACAGATGCAACAAATAACTTTAGTAGTTGTTTGACCCAATTATTTAGCTTAGTGTAAATTGGATTTGCAGAATTAGGTTCCTACTGCCTTTCATAAAAGGTGAAAATTTCAAAGTGAACAAAATGTACACAGAGGAAAAAAATAATGGAAGTGATAAATTAAGTTAATAAGTTAAAGGAACAACTATTCATAATGTAGAATAGGGTCATGGTAATTCATTTAAAAAGCCTTCAATGGTGCATACATTTCCTTTTTTGTAATTGATCGTAATTGGTACGTTAAATGTTGCCCTATAAAGGTTTTAAGTCCAAACGTGTGGTAAATTAATTTAAAAGCTCGTATTAATAGCTTCTAGTTAATTACTCAGAACTAATATTATTTTGGAGAAAATTGTAATTGCTGTGAGGCAAAATTTAATGAAGCGTGATTACAATCATAATATCTTTTATGATAATAAATTTATTCATATTTATTTATTTGACATAAGTTTCGGTAAAAGTATGAACACTAGTGAAGTAGTGTGTTATCAATTAAACAAAAACAAAAAAATGGGTTCACTATAACTCTTACGCTTTACATTTAATAAAACCGCAAATATGAAGGAACATTTAAATTTATTTATTCACTACTTGTTTTTGTTGGAAAATATTTGAAAACAAAAAAAAAATTGGAAATGTTTTCTCTCGACTTCCTTGTAGCAGACCTCCACATAAAGATGTCACTTTTTTAATAGCATTTTCTCGAATCACATAATATTTCAACTTCTCACCACGAACGAAGTTAAGTGCGATACCGAAAAAATGAAAGGAAAATATCAGAATATAATAAACTGGTTTAGTGAGTTTTTCCACTTAACCTTCCAGCGGGCGCGCTTACGCAAATTTTACGACATATCGTGCATCGTATTACATATATATGTCGTGTTATTTTACAAAAATAAATGCAACTTTTATTTATGCTATCTGTATTTATTAGCCTAATAGTAAACAAAGATTTTATAAATAAAATTGCACTTAAATATATAAAATAACGATATAAATATGTAATACGATGCACAATTCAAGTGTCTTGCAAACGCGCTCCCGCTGGAAGGTTAATTGGGCTTGCAAAATTCTTAGGTATTTGGATGTCATGAATAAGACATTTACGGGTCTATTCTAATTTGCCCCAGTTGGAGTTGGGAGACGTCACTTTTCGCACGTTAACAACCCAGGAAAGAAATGGCGTCTCTTTCTTCAAGATACCAAAATAGACTATAGTCGAACGTAAGAGGCATACACGTCTTTCAAAAATATGATAATTTTCAAAAGCGCATGCATAAAGTATAAGCTGTGCAAGTATAAAAGTGCGGAAAAAATGGTATGATCCCTAGTAGGATAATTTACCATAAAAATACTGCAAGCTGAGCTCGATTTAAACCTTTCAATTGTAAATGAACTTCATTTGTCTTTTTATATCTAACGTCAATATCTAAGGTCTCCAAGTTTTTTAACATGGACTATTACAGTTACCTAAATTCTGAGATCTGCGCCATTTTGATGACCGAATTGTGACTGAATTCACCATATTGTTATTTATTTTTAATAAACCGTTCCTTTTTCGAAAATTATTGAGTTGCAGCCACACTAGTGAGAACAGATGAGGTTTTGATGTTTCTATTTATGAACAAAGCTCAGTTAAAAGAATTCGACTATTACTGATAGTGTTTATGCCATGTGAGTAAATTCGATGCATTAACTTACTACGAAAGACTCAATTTATACAAAGTAGGAATGAATTTCAAACACACATTTACAAATATCATATGGCATTACCAAAATTCTTAAATAAAAGAGCAAACAGTTCCCACCGAATAAACTTTGAAATAAGTTCAACAAACTTTACAGTGATTACATGCAAGCGATTTTTTTGAACGGTTTTATATATAAATGGCAGAGTGTAATTTAGGAATTTGTTATATATTCCCAGAACTATAAACTTTCTTTACTCTATTGTAGCTACTTTTAAAAAATTTTCTTATTCTATTGTGGCTACAGCTATTACAAAAAAATGTCTTAAATAAATTTGAGAATAATCTCTGTATATGAAATCCTGGAACGATAGTTTAGAAAAATAAAATTGTTATTGTTAAAGTAAAATTCACCAGCCGTGGACCGAAGCAAGAGAAAGAATAATTTATTATATACAAAAGCAGAGGTATATGTACATTGAAGTAATAATTAACCAATAAGAGAAGAGCGCTCTTCTAAAAATAGAACATGACATCATACACTAAATGGTGAAACAGGAAGTGGATGAGTAATTGATGCGATGCGCGATTACAGATTGAATATGAAATCATAACAGTTATTGCTTGTAATTATTTAATTAATTAAAAATATGGTGTCTCAGCACTCTTCAGTGTCACAGGCTGCCCCTATTCTTTCTTAACAGTAAATCTGTAATATAAAACAGAAAATACATATGTCTCTGTGTCTGTCACAAGAACTCCTCCTAAACGGTGAATGGTAGCGACATGAAATTTGCATGCGACATTCTGGGTTACATTTCTATGTCAACTGTGCTATTTTCTTTCAGATTTAATTAGTTCTTATGATATTTAATTAAATAACGAAAACCAGCCGCTGTTAAGCCTAATGATTAGACGTTTTTCCCAAAAACTTCTGAAATATTTATCGTACGGCAATTATTTTTACACCATCTTAAAGAGCAGAGAATTATATTTTTAATGATACTAATTCTATTCCTGTACAATGTTTTTTCTAATTTGAATTTCCATTTCAAAATTCATTTTAAGCATAATTTGTAACAACGTTTTCTATTGTTATAAAATGAAATCCAAATAATTCATTATTTCATCAAATCCATCTTTCACGTGCTTTTGCAATTGCTCAAGTTATGATAAGAAAATATTGCTTTCTTCCAAGGTAGAATTTTTACTTCCGGTTTTCTGTCTGAGCATACATAGCTTTTGATATGCACGTGCAGTAATCCAATGACGTTAGTTTGATTACTATGAAATGTTTCGCGTTTAATTTTCATAAATTTTTAAATGAAGCAGAATTATGATAAATTTCATGGTTATTCGCCATTAACTTCCGAAATATTTATCGCCATCCAATGAAATTAATTACTTTCTCTATGCGATGTTTCTTTTAATTTTAGAAATTTGTAAGTGATCCTAATGAGTGTGTAAAATCATTCATTGAGTCCAGTTCCTACCGAAGGGAGAGGGACTAAGGAGAAAAAGGAAGAACACTATGCGGCGTTTTATCGGTGAGTCACATAGACGCTAAAAAGAAGGGAATATTACTCCGGATAATGGCAATAAAAACAAAGAAATGAAAGAGCTTCTGTTGTCGCCGTAGCAATGATGGCGTGGGACAAATGAAGTACCTAGGACTGCTAGATTCGTACCACGTGGTTAAAACTACGGGGAGAAAAAGAAGAGGGGGGTTCTGCGAAAAACTGTTTTATTAAGTTTAAAGTGTTGTATGTACTTAGGCTTGAAAATATTTTCACCCCGAGCAACGCCGGGTATATCAGCTAGTAGTTTATATTATTAAAAGCGAGAAGTGATTAGATTTCATTTTTTGTTAATGTTAAATTCTGAGCGATTCTTCTTTCCAACCTTTGCTACACATAGAATGTTCACCTGAATTAATCATCCGGGAGGGAAAATTTTAGAAATAATATTAAAATATATTTAAACTTCATATCTTGCTGCTTTTATTCTAAATTTTTTAAATCATCCATCTGGCTATTTTTGTTGTTGGAATTTATTGGCGTAACAACCATGTTTGGCTGTGTTCCATCTAGTTAGTTGCATCTTTGTATTATTGCGCTAAAATTTAAAGAATTAGGCAACCAGACAGTCAACTCGTGGACAAATTAGTCCAAAATTTGATACAGATCAACAGTTCTGTTTATAATTCT